>JAVTVY010012684.1:0-57920 GCA_036873755.1 Hanleya hanleyi
AGTGCTATGCTACTGTGAACATAAACACGACCACCTTTGCCTGGCTCAAAGTTAATTTTGCTACACAATCCCGTCTAAAAATCACTGAGGCAAAACAAAATATTTTAAAGCTTATTAATTAAGGACATTGTGCCCGGCCCCTGAAACGTTGAGCCACCCTGGGGATGGACTAGTTCGAAGTGCAGTGCTACTGTGAACATATAAACGACTACCTTTGCGTGGCTCAAACTTAATTTTACTATACAAACCCGTCTAAAAATGACTGAGCTAAAACAAATATTTTAAAGCCTATTAATTCAGGACATTGTGGCCGGCCCCTTAAACGTTGAGCCACCCTGGGGATGGGTTAATTCGAAGTGCAGTGCCACTGTGAACATATAAACGACAACCTTTGCCTGGCTCAAAGTTAATTTTACTATACAAACCCGTCTTAAGATGACTGAGGTAAAACAATTTTTTTAAAGCTTATTAATTAAGGACATTGTGAACGGCCCCTGAAACGTTGAGCCAACCTGGGGATGGATTAGCTCGAAGTGCTATGCTACTGTGAACATAAACACGACCACCTTTGCCTGGCTCAAAGTTAATTTTGCTACCCAAACCCTTCTAAAAATCACTGAGGCAAAACAAAATATTTTAAAGCTTATTTATTAAGGACATTGTGGACGGCCCCTGAAACGTTGAGCCACCCTGGGGATGGATTAGTTCGAAGTGCAGTGCTACTGTGAACATATAAACGACCATCTTTGCCTGGCTCAATGTTAATTTTACTATACAAACCCGTCTAAAAATGACTGAGGTAAAACAAATATTTTAAAGCTTATTAATCAAGGACATTGTGAACGGCCCCTGCAACGTTGAGCCACCCTGGGGATGGGTTAATTCGAAGTGCAGTGATACTGTGAACATATAAACGACCACATTTGCCTGGCTCAAAGTTAATTTTACTATACAAACCCGTCTAAAAATGACTGAGGTAAAACAAATATTTTAAAGCTTATTAATTAAGGATCTTGTGGACGGCCCCTGAAACGTTGAGCCACCCTGGCGATGGATTAGTTCGAAGTGCAGTGCTACTGTGAACATATAATCGACCATCTTTACCTGGCTCAAAGTTAATTTTACTATATAAATCCGTCTAAAAATGACTGAGGTAAAACAAATATTTTAAAGCTTATTAATTAAGGACATTGTGAATGGCCCCTGAAACGTTGCGCCACCATGGGGATGGATTAGTTCGAAGTGCTATGCTACTGTGAACATAAACACGACCAACTTTGCCTGGCTCAAATTTAATTTTGCTATACAAACCCGTCTAAAAATCACTGAGGCAAAACAAAATATTTTAAAGCTTATTAATTAAGGACATTGTGAACGGCCCCTGAAACGTTGAGCCACCCTGGGGATGGATTAGTTCGAAGTGCAGTGCTACTGTGAACATATAAACGACCACCTTTGCCTGGCTCAAAGTTAATTTTGCTATACAAACCCGTCTAAAACTGACTGATGTAAAACAAATATTTTAAAGCTTATTAATTAAGGATATTGTGGACGGCCCATGAAGCGATGAGCCACCCTGGGGATGGATTAGTTCGAAGTGCAGTGCTACTGTGAACATATAAACGACCACCTTTGCCTGGCTCAAAGTTAATTTTACTATACAAACCCGTCTAAAAATGACTGTGGTAAAACAAATATTTTAAAGCTTATTAATTAAGGACATTGTGGACGGCCCCTGAAACGTTGAGCCACCCTGGGGATGGGTTAATTCGAAGTGCAGTGCTACTGTGAGCATATAAACTACCACCTTTGTCTGGCTCAAAATTAATTTTACTATACAAACCCGTCTAAAAAATGACTGAGGTAAAACAAATATTTCAAAGCTTATTAATTAAGGACATTGCGGCCGGCCCCTGAAACGTTGAGCCACCCTGGGGATGGGTTAATTCGAAGTGCAGTGATACTGTGAACATATAAACGACCACATTTGCCTGGCTCAAAGTTAATTTTACTATACAAACCCGTCTAAAAATGACTGAGGTAAAACAAATATTTTAAAGCTTATTAATTAAGGATCTTGTGGACGGCCCCTGAAACGTTGAGCCACCCTGGCGATGGATTAGTTCGAAGTGCAGTGCTACTGTGAACATATAATCGACCATCTTTACCTGGCTCAAAGTTAATTTTACTATATAAATCCGTCTAAAAATGACTGAGGTAAAACAAATATTTTAAAGCTTATTAATTAAGGACATTGTGGACGGCCCCTGAAACGTTGAGCCAACCTGGGGATGGACTAGTTCGAAGTGCAGTGCTACTGTGAACATATAAACTACCACCTTTGGCTGGCTCAAAGTTAATTTTACTATACAAATCCGTCTAAAAATGACTGAGGTAAAACAAATATTTTAAAGCTTATTAATTAAGGACATTGTGAACGGCCCCTGAAACGTTGAGCCAACCTGGGGATGGACTAGTTCGAAGTGCAGTGCTACTGTGAACATATAAACTACCACCTTTGGCTGGCTCAAAGTTAATTTTACTATACAAACCCGTCTAAAGATGACTGAGGTAAAACAAATATTTTAAAGCTTATTAATTAAGGACATTGTGAACGGCCCCTGAAACGTTGAGCCACCCTGGGGATGGGCTAACTCAAAGTGCAGTACTACTGTGAACATATAAACTACCGCTTTTGCCTGGCTCAAAGTTAATTTTACTATACAAACCCGTCTTAAGATGACTGAGGTAAAACAATTTTTTTAAAGCTTATTAATTAAGGACATTGTGGACGGCCCCTGAAACGTTGAGCCAACCTGGGGATGGACTAGTTCGAAGTGCAGTGCTACTGTGAACATATAAACGACCATCTTTGCCTGGCTCAATGTTAATTTTACTATACAAACCCGTCTAAAAATGACTGAGGTAAAACAAATATTTTAAAGCTTATTAATCAAGGACATTGTGAACGGCCCCTGCAACGTTGAGCCACCCTGGGGATGGGCTAATTCGAAGTGCAGTGCTACTGTGAACATATAAACGACCACATTTGCCTGGCTCAAAGTTAATTTTACTATACAAACCCGTCTAAAAATGACTGAGGTAAAACAAATATTTTAAAGCTTACTAATTAAGGACATTGTGGACGGCCCCTGAAACGTTGAGCCACCCTGGGGATGGGTTATTTCGAAGTGCAGTACTACTGTGAACATATAAACTACCACCTTTGTCTGGCTCAAAGTTAATATTACTATACAAACCCGTCTTAAGATGACTGAGGTAATACAATTTTGTTAAAGCTTATTAATTAAGGACATTGTGAACGGCCCCTGAAACGTTGAGTCACCCTGGCGATGGATTAGTTCGAAGTGCTATGCTACTGTGAACATAAACACGACCACCTTTGCCTGGCTCAAAGTTAATTTTGCTATACAAACCCGTCTAAAAATCACTGAGGCCAAACAAAATATTTTATAGCTTATTTATTAAGGACATTGTGGACGGCCCCTGAAACGTTGAGCCACCCTGTGGATTGATTAGTTCGAAGTGCAGTGCTACTGTGAACATATAAACGACAACCTTTGCCTGGCTCAAACTTAATTTTACTATACAAACCCGTCTAAAAATGACCGTAGTATAGCACTAATCCATGCCCAGGGTGGCTCAACGTTTTAGGGGCCGTTCACAATGACCTTAATCAGCTTAAAAAAAAATTGTTTTTACCTCAGTCATTTTTAGACGGGTTTGTATGGTAAAATTAACTTTGAGCCAGGCAAAGGTTGTAGTTTATATGTTCACAGTAGTACTGCACTTCGAATTAACCCATCCCCAGGGTGGCTCAACGTTTCAGGGGCCGTCCACAATGTCCTTAATTAATAATCTTTAAAATATTTGTTTTACCTCAGTCAGTTTTAGACGGGTTTGTATAGTAAAATTAACTCTGAGCCAGGCAAAGGTGGTCGTTTATATGTTCACAGTAGAACTGCACTTCGAATTAACCCATCCCCAGGGTGGCTCAACGTTTCAGGGGCCGTCCACAATGTCCTTAATTAATAAGCTTTAAAATATTTGTTTTACCTCATTCATCTTAAGACTGGTTTGTATAGTAAAATTAACTTTGAGCCAGACAAAGGTGGTCGTTTATATGTTCACAGTAGCACTGCACTTCTAACTAATCCATCCCCAGGGTGGCTCAACGTTTCAGGGGCCGTCCACAATATTCCTAATAAATAAGCTTTAAAATATTCTGTTTTGTCTCAGTGATTTTTAGACGGGTTTGTATAGCAAAACTAACTTTGAACCAGGCAAAGGTGGTCGTTTATATGTTTACAGTAGCACTGGACTTCGAACTAATCCATATCCAGGGTGGCTCAACGTTTCAGGGGCCGTTCACAATGTCCTTAATTAATAAGCTTTAAAAAAATTGTTTTACCTCAGTCATCTTAAGACGGGTTTGTATATAGTAAAATTAACTTTGAGCCAAGCAAAGGTGGTCGTTTATATGTTCACAGTAGCACTGCACTTCGAATTAACCCATCCCCAGGGTGGCTCAACGTTTCAGGGGCCGGCCACAATGTCCTTAATTAATAAGCTTTAAAATATTTGTTTTACCTCAGTCATTTTTAGACGGGTTTGTATAGTAAAATTAACTTTGAGCCAGACAAAGGTGGTCGTTTTTATATTCACAGTAGCACTGCACTTCGAACTAATCCATCCCCAGGGTGACTCAACGTTTCAGGGCCGTCCACAATGTCCTTAATTAATAAGCTTTAAAATATTTGTTTTACCTCAGTCATTTTTAGACTGGTTTGTATAGTAAAATTAACTTTGAGCCAGGCAAAGGTTGTCGTTTATATGTTCACAGTAGCACTGCACTTCGAACTAATCCTCCACAGGGTGGCTCAACGTTTCAGGGGCCGTCCACAATGTCCTTAATAAATAAGCTTTAAAATATTTTGTTTTGCCTCGGTGATTTTTACACGGGTTTGTATAGCAAAATTAACTTTGAGCCAGGCTAAACTGGTCGTGTTTATGTTCACAGTAGCATAGCACTTCGAACTAATCCATCCCCAGGGTGGCTCAACGTTTCAGGGGCCGTTCCCAATGTCCTTAATTAATAAGCTTTAAACAAATTATTTTACCTCAGTCATCTTAAGACGGGTTTGTATAGTAAAATTAACTTTGAGCCAGGCAAAGGTGGTAGTTTATATGCTCACAGTGGCACTGCACTTCGAATTAACCCATCCCCATGGTGGCTCAACGTTTCAGGGGCCGTCCACAATGTCCTTAATTAATAAGCTTTAAAATATTTGTTTTACCTCAGTCATTTTTAGACGGGTTTGCATAGTAAAATTAACTTTGAGTCAGCCAAAGGTGGTCGTTTATATGTTCACAGTAGCACTGTACTTCGAACTAATCCATCCACAGGGTGGCTCAACGTTTCAGGGGCCGTCCACAATGTCCTTAATAAATAAGCTTAAAAAATTTTTTGTTTTGCCTCAGTAATTTTTAGACGGGTTTGTATAGCAAAATTAACTTTGAGCCAGGCAAACGTGGTCGTGTTTATGTTCACAGTAGTATAGCACTTCGAACTAATCCATCCCCAGGGTGGCTCAACGTTTCAGGGGCCGTTCACAATGTCCTTAATTAATAAGCTTTAAACAAATTATTTTACCTCAGTCATCTTAAGACGGGTTTGTATACTAAAATTAACTTTGAGCCAGGCAAAGGAGGTAGTTTATATGTTCACAGTAGTACTGCACTTCGAATTAACCCATCCCCAGGGTGGCTCAACGTTTCAGGGGCCGTCCACGATGTCCTTAATTAATAAGCTTTAAAATATTTGTTTTACCTCAGGCATTTTTAGACGGGTTTGTATAGTATACTTAACTTTGAGCCAGACAAAGGAGGTAGTTTATATGTTCACAGTAGTACTGCACTTCGAATTAACCCATACCCAGGGTGGCTCAACGTTTCAGGGGCCGTCCACAATGTCCTTAATTAATAAGCTTTAAAATATTTGTTTTACCTTAGTGATTTTTAGACAGGTTTGTATAGTAAAATTAACTTTGAGCCAGGCAAAGGTGGTCGTTTATATGTTCACAGTAGCACTGCACTTCGAACTAATCCATCCCCAGGGTGGCTCAACGTTTCAGGGGCCGTCCACAATGTCCTTAATAAATAAGCTTTAAAATATTTTGTTATGCCTCAGTGATTTTTAGACGGGTTTGTATAGCAAAATTAACTTTGAGCCAGGCAAAGGTGGTCGTGTTTATGTTCACAGCAGCACTGCACTTCGAACTAGTCCATCCCCAGGGTGGCTGAACGTTTCAGGGGCCGGCCACAATGTCCTTAATTAATAAGCTTTAACATATTTGTTTTACCTCAGTCATTTTTAGACGGGTTTGTATATTCAAATTAACTTTGAGCCAGGCAAAGGTTGTCGTTTATATGTTCACAGTAGCACTGCACTTCGAACTAATCCATCCACAGGGTGGCTCAACATTTCAGGGGCCGTCCACAATGTCCTTAATAAATAAGCTTTGAAATATTTTGTTTTGCCTCAGTGATTTTTAGACGGGTTTGTATAGCAAAATTAACTTTGAGCCAGGCAAAGGTGGTCGTGTTTATGTTCACAGTAGTATAGCACTTCGAGCTAATCCATCCCCAGGGTGGCTCAACGTTTCAGGGGCCGTTCACAATGTCCTTAATTAATAAGCTTTAAAAAAATTATTTTACCTCAGTCATCTTAAGACGGGTTTGTATAGTAAAATTAACTTTGAGCCAGGCAAAGGAGGTAGTTTATATGTTCACAGTAGTACTGCACTTCGAATTAACCCATCCCCAGGATGGCTCAACGTTTCAGGGGCCGTCCACGATGTCCTTAATTAATAAGCTTTAAAATATTTAATTTTACCTTACCATGCCTGGACTATTTGGATCCTTCCCAGATCTGCCCAGGCACGCCACCCCCACACCCTTTTCTTATTGAGTTAGGATTCTGAATCTTTCCACAATATATTTTGGAGTCAATCTCTATCATAAAATGCAAAAAAAAATACAAGACGGCCGATTTGATGATGCCACAGTGACGTCATATTCCAAACATATGACGTCACAATCACGCCATATGTTAAAAACTTCTTTTTTTGCTCGATTATTTTTTTTATTTATATTAATTTCTCCGAATAAAACTACGCAATGATTTAGGAAATGATTATCTGATGCGAAATAAGATTGTTTTTGACACTTTTCTGTACAGAAAAGCAAATATTTTGAAGAAAAACTACGAAAATACTTTTTGGGTACTTCCTCATGGCCGCCGTTTTGAATTTACCCTTTGTTATTTGATGCTTTGAAGGTCTTGTAAAGAAGCTTAAATCGGCCACAATTTGTTATGCTAAAAATTCACGGATTGTGATCTCTTACTTATCTGTCGTCTCGGAGTTACTATGGATAGTTTGGTAGGGGGTCATAATGCCTCTCCCCCCCCCCCCCGACCTGGTAGACCTGGTTTTCTAGCGTGATACCGGGATGTGTCTACATGATACGTAGATTAGTAAACATTTCGACTTATCTTGTTTTTCATTCGGGGTATGTTCATCAAGCTTTTGACAAAAGAAACTTGCTTTCTTCTTCTTCCATAGTTTGTCTAACTTTTCGTGGCACGTAACATGGACAGCGTTAATTTTGGACGGTTTCAATCGCCTCCGCACAATCTTATCAGTGTCATATATATAGTTGTTCGACCTTTTTCGATATATTCAAATTAAAATTATATATAATTATATATTCGATTTATATAAATGTCTGTGAATACATGCGAAGATGCGAATACACGGGAAATTGTTTGTGAACAAGCGGCAATATATTCTTGCATGAAATGCAGCTTTTTCTGAGGGCAGTATGTCTATACGTATATACACTCAAGACTTCGAAAAATCTGACGAATCGACGGCCGTGGATTCGCGAATCCAAGGCCGCCTATTCAAAACTGGAATTGGACATCGGTGAATATGTGGCCGCGCATTCGCGAATGCACGGCCACATATTCACGCATGATTTTGAATATGAATCGAATCTGAATCCGTTGCTAACTTTACCAACATATGATATCCGAAGAAGTGAAGAATTTGAAGAATCTCATACAGCTTACATATGAAAGCGTGAAATAACGCCTTCGGCCGCTGATGGATGTTAGATACTTCAAACAAAATCAAACAAATTAATGAAATTGATCCGTGTTGATCATCGTATTAGTGGGGTATATGTTCAAATCATACTCGAAAGCACGCATAGAACCACGTATACTGAATTCAGAAAAGAAGATTCAGTACGGATGCCATCACGAACCTGCGCAGCATATGCTATATAAAACATAAGGAAACTTATCAGGTAGACAGATTTATATTTGTGTATTCCAGCTGTAATTTACGTAGGTACATGTAGATATGATATAAATGTGACAAGAACATAAACGTTTACCTACCCTGTTGGAATTTGTGTAGTCGTCAACGCTGCTGTCGTCATCGATTGTCACATCGTCATGTTCTCCACTGCCAATCTTAGTGAAGTAATGAACGATGGCAAACTGTAAGACAGTTGCCATAACGAAAGTGAAACAGGCCGCTATGTAGACATCGAGAGCTGTGGAATAGGACACCTTGGGAAGATCACCGCGATTGTCCAATCCGAAGTATGTCATAGTAAGGATGGTTGTCACCCCTGTATATTAGTAGTAAACAATCAGTGCGTCACAAATCATAAACATAAATCTGGACAAAATATAATGGCACACACAAAAAAAACCAAATGATCACTGAGATTAGCCACATTGAAAATCATTGTGCATAATGATACACCAATCAATATTAATGTAGATGACTTAGCCAGCTACATTACTTGTTGAATGAAACTTGTTTTCTATGCAATGGAATAATATTTGACTTTTGGCCTACTTAAACAAACAAACAAACAAACAAACACCCGATTGTATGATTTCTACGTGTACTGTGTCCATGATGTTTCTACACTGGGGGCCCATATCTCAAGGCCCACACAAAACCTGCTCAAACTTATCATGGGAATTAATCTTTTGAAAAAGCTGTTTTTTCCACACCGATAAGTTCATTACTAACAATTATTCTACCATTTGCGGTGGTATTTTTAATGTCTGTATATTATCAACGAGTGTCATTATCAAACGTTCAATGATTTATATTGTCTTTCAAGAGTATTATCGTACCGAGCGTTATTCTGTCAGCAGTAGCCTCCCGGTTAATCCAGAATGACACCCAGGAGAGGACAACGAGCAGGCAGCAAGGCAGATAGACTTGAATGAAGAAGTAACCAGTGTGGCGTTGCAGATGAAAATTGATCCCCAGAACAGAGTGTAGAGCTGTCAATAAACCGACAGAACTTTATTAAATTGTCACTGTTAATACCACATTTCGTAAATCGTTGTACACAATTATGGTTATTATGGTTACAGTAAATATATAGGTGTCTAAACATCTCACTAAAACAAAAATATGTTGGTTATTTGCTTCCATCGTTGCCAAAATCGCCAACGTTTTAATTCGCCCAGGAACGACAATTAACCCGGATTTCGTCCAAGATATTTTTTTCCCCAACACAATATGAAATAATATTTTATCGGTTAATATTAATCGGTACTGACCTAATGATGCACAAAATACGCAACATTATCAAATGATTCCACAAAATGGATTGCAAGGCTATGAGATGAAAATCTGTAGACTCGCTTTCGACATCAAAATGTATTGTTTTCTAATTGTGGCAGAACTCAGATGCCAGGTCGGAGTTGCTTGGATTTTCCATTAACAACACCTCTGTTGAATTTGGCAAAACTATATACCAACAGCATATGGGTATTCCTGTGGGTACTAATTTTGTATCCCATTTGGCTGACTTATATTTGTTATCTTATTTATATTTTAAAATGTCATTTCAAAACCCATTCTTTCTCACCATACGCTATATGCGTTTCGTATAAGAGAAGGTATGAAGTTTATGCATCTTATTTTGACCTACTCACCCGTCCAATCTACAAGACAATTACAATCTCGGAGAGTAGGATAAGATAAATAAGATAAAGACGTTAATTGTAGTCGAATTCTGGAACAATAAAATATTAGCTGTCGACACAAATACCACAATATTCAAATTCCAAGCATACCCATACAATTATAAATACTGAAAACTGAGCCTGCATATGGTGTATACATATCTCGCCTACTAGTAAATGTAAATGCTGGATCGTGTGAGAAGTGTGAGAAATAATTTCAATCAACGACCCCAAACATTTTGTTTGACAATGCTACGCCACCAAACCACCAATTTTATCAAATCCGATAATGAATATTGCTTTAATAGGGACCATGCAAAATTTATCGATGGGATGGAAACACTGGGGAAACCAGGACCTTTTTCTCGCTTTTAAATGAGGATATGGACGTTTTTGACGTGACTATTCATAGGACCGAGAGTTATTATTCAAAAACATATTTAAAAAGAGCATCCGAAAACCCCTCGGCTCTGGGATCCCGATTCCATAGGCTGCTAGGTCACGGCCATGTGATGCAATTTTGGTGTGCCCATGGATAACCGTTCTTGAGCTATGTCTGTAATGAGGTTTCAAAATGAACAGTTGAATGGTATCCGAGATATGTATTATTAATGATTTTGCATAAATTATAGGTGGACCCCAAGGCTTCCGCCCAATCAGAAAAATCGGTTTGATAATTCAGTGAAAGTCTCTTGATGTATCGTTGATGTAAACCATCCTTCATATTGAGCAATTGAATGGTATCAGAGATATGTACATGTATCATTCCTGATGATCAAACCTGGCCATCAACTTTAAAAGGTGATGAGTTAGAGCCATCACTTTTGAATGGTGACGGCCATCACCTTTTAGGGTGACGATTTTGACTCCTCACCCTTAAAAGGTGATGACTTAAATTCACAATAATTGCTCATCACTCTGAAGAGGTTATGGTCATCATTTTTAAAGGCGATCATAAAACGGGGTGATAGCTCTAACTCTTCACATTTTCGGGGGGATATTTGTCACCTTTTTTCTGGCTGCGAAAGCTGACAGCTTCAGCAATCTTCCCATGTACATGTGTACACGTATGTAGAGGCGTACATGTATATAATTATCATTGGCAAATTATCATAAGTCGAAACCCTCATAATTTAGACAAAAATTAATATTTCATCTCATAAATAGCACAGGTACATCCTCTAATCACAAGAAACCTGTGTACCAATGATCACCCAGAGAAATCTGGCAACTGCAGCAACCTCTTAATGTACAGGTGTACAGATACACTTTTGATAGACAAAGAATTACAACACATATAAGGGAAGTGGGAAGAGGTGCCGACATACTGACAGAGCCACGTGACCCCACAGTATAGTCCTCCGGTTAACCTATCCCAAAGCACACACCAAGAATCTAACGACTCGTGATTTGTGCTGCATCTCAGGCACGCCTCCACTGCACCTGCCCATGTGGAAACTTGGATGATATGACCACACGGTTCCCAGCACCGGCATAAGCGGTATTAGATACATAACTTGCCATAATTTGGACAAAAATTAATATTTCATCTCATAAATAGCACATCCATTTCCTTTAATCATAAGAAACATGTGAACCAAGTTACATAATCAACAGAGAAATCTCACATCTTCAACAAACTTTCTATGTACACTTTTGCAAAACAAAATAAAACTTATCATTTCCATAATTTAAACAAAAATTAATATTTAATCCCATAAATAGCACAGGTGCATCCCCTAATCACAAGAAACATGTGTACCAAATTTCATAATTAACCAGTGACACTGACAACCACATCAAACTTCCTATGTACAGGTATACATGTGCAACTTTGCTAAACAAAACCTTATCATTAAATTTCAACATCGGAGCATCCCTAGAATCCCCTGGGGTAGTGCCATAACTGACCCCCCTAGTGGAATACCCACCTCTCATATTTTGTTCATTTTAATTTTCTTTATGAAATTTTCCTGATTTTTTCTCAATTTGTTATAACAACAACCTTATCATTTCAGAGAGGCGACAGCAACTCCTCCGACGACACCATCTCTCCGCCTGTCACAATATCTCCCCTCACTTCGAAAGGCGAGAAAGAAATGTTCAAAAGTATATAACAGATTAGTTAGATTATGGTGTTTACAGATGCGGCTCACCAAATCCGGGTATATGTAGGTCACAACATAGATAGGACTAGAATTTTTCTACCTAAAATCCAGATAGGACCCAGGATTTTTCTTCGGGGGGAGTTCTAAGATAAGAGGGACAAAGGGATTTTTTGACATGATTTTCCTTGTTGCAGCGTGTGCACGATATTTTAGCGTTACAATTCGTAACCAGTATCTAATTTCTCTTAACTAGGCTCTACGACTGTGTGATCATCGATTAACCGGCTCTATATCATTCGCCCAGGAACGATCTTCAACATATTCATTATGTCCACATGAACATCTACAATAAAAGCGTGGCTGGGATACAAATTGCAGGAATCGCTTTTAGTTCCTGTAATGATTTTAGAAATATGCAGTCAGTATATTTGTCTGTGAGATCATATGGTTTCTTGTCAGTACTACCGGCATCGTTTTCCATCACCCAATGTTGCGTTCAACTAGAGCCGGTTTAACCCGGTTCCAGAACTGTATGATCATCATTTAGCCCGGCTCTGAAGCTGTGTCATCATCCGGGTCTACGGCCGTATGATCATCGCTTAACCTGGCACTAGGGTCTTGCGATGATCACGTTTCCCGGTTCCGAAGCAGTGTGATCATCGCTTAACCCAAGTTTAGGGTAGTATGATCTTCGCCTAACCTTCGCCTAACCTGTGGCTGTGTGATCAGCATAGTGTTCATATCCACAGTCACAATCAAAGCGTGACTGAGATACATACTCTGGGGGGAAAGACTTCAAAATTCATTAGCGTAAAGAATAATGGTCAGTGATCAGAATTTTATGTAATAACATCATGTCTTGCAGGCATCACTGAAAACGTTTGACCACTTCTCTCTTGCAGGAAACCATCTTTTGTTTTATTATTTTTATTCATACACATTGGGAATTAGTGTTAACTATCAAACGAAATATAGGCTTTCCGATTAATGACGCGAAAATTTGTCGGATCTGATGCTTGCAAAATATGAAAACTGTATATTCCAGAAAACTATTGGCAATTTATATGCATACAACAATACAGACCAGTGATACGCATATTACAATAAGTAAATCATGATGTATTGAAAGTATAACTGGGAATAGTTGACAACTAAATACAAGATCTGACACTTGTACAGTTAGTTGTATAGTTAGCCGGCGCCCAAAAGAATTTCGTAGCCATTCCACGGAAGACTTCTTCGTTAGCATCCAAATCTACGGTCTAAACTATTCATGTGGAAGAGGGTATTAGCGGTAAGAAGTCTTTATAAATATCACCATGACAGCTTGGATTGAGCAGTGTCACCGACATAGATCGTGTACGTCTCACCCTGATGAATAGGCAATAATTGCCAAAATAAGGTGTTCAAGTGAATTTCTAGCATCAATATTAATATAATTAAACGTAACATTAAAAGGGGTGAAAACGATGCCTCCGTACTGACAAGAAGACACACAGGCAAATGTACTGACTGCATATTTCTAAAAACATCACAGAAAAAGTTATCCTTGAGATGATTTGTATCCCAGCCACCCTTTATTGTAGCTGTGCATGTGGACATATTGAATGATATGACCAAACGGCCCCTAGCACCAGCTTGATCGGTATTAGATACAAATATTTCGGAGCGATGATGTAATAACATTATCAAGTCTTCTGTTGGAAAACGATGAACTATATGACCGCCAAATAGTCAAAAACGATGCAAACGAATTATTTATTTATTGAATGCAAATACAAACACATCTGTTACTCGACGCCGACCAAGCGCTTCATTCTCTACCATGTTTACAATTCACAACACTACAATCACAATGATTTGCACAAAGAGCAAGCCTCGGAAACGAACGTCCACATCCATGCGAGGCAGAGACTTAGCTCCAATGTGGATAAGAACATTAGCTTAAGCATCCGTCAGTGCACCTTGTGTAAGATTAAATGTTGTCATCCTCACAAAAGTTTCGATGTCTTAAAATTCAGAAATCGCAGCTAGCAGATATTTGAAAACCTACAGTATCAATGTACATTTCAAGTAAAACATTACGTAATTTAGCCAATATTTTCGTGCGTACATCTCTCTTTTGGTAAAATATGTCTTCACAATTGCAATATACTAACATTCTAGAACCACTGAAGATGCCCGTTTTCCATTATATAAAAATTATGTAGTTTAGTTGAAAAATTGTTCGCACAATTATGGGTACATTAGGTATCAAACTTCAGCAGGCACAAGCAACTTACAAAGCAGCTAATCAATCCGTAAAACGCATATGTACAGTAAAACTAACACACCTGGTGACGCAGATATATCCAATATAGGCGAACGCTCGTGACCATTATATTAGTTAGTCTTAAAACAGTCGTGGTCAATATCCAATGATTTCCATCACATACATTCTTAAAACACTTATCATAGACTTACCTTCTCTAAAATGTGTAGTTGCATTTGAGCCTGGATAACTGATCAGATCAAACTGCGACAATGTCATGTCCTTTGCTATTTCTGCAGCTCGTCGATCGCCATATTTCCACCGATATACAATATCTTCATCTGAATAACCGACTGGAACAGAAAAAGGGTATTTCCATTAGCATTCGAGTAGTACGCAAACATGAGTAAGAGTGCGGTGGGACGAACTGTTCCATGGAAAAGTGCCTCTCACGCAAAAGTTATATAGCAAAATATCACAGATAACTCTGCCTGTGTGGTGAAGTTGCGACGAAAGTATATACTACCTAACTCAGTATGATTATATCATCTTGACACTACTTTACCATGGGGTCTTTCGTCTCTATCGAGATTTTTCGAAATAGTACAAAGTATATGGAATACTTACAACTACCAAGAGACATAGGACATTGCTGTGAATCCATAGGAAACTTCTCCAGGCGCATCATACAACGTGTTCTAATGGTCAGTCTGAAATAATCGATTGTGAAAATGACATTGACCATAGCTCATTTGGGCGTTTCTCTGAATTTCAGATATAAGGGCTGGAGCATTTATTAAAATGGTCATAAAATAAGTTTTTATAACAGTAGGATGTTCAGATTTTCCTGTTGTAAATTAAACCTCGACTTACTATGCAGACTATTTCAAAATAAAACTGCCTTTCTAGCAGTCATTCATAAGTTCATTTTGTCAATATGCATGGGATCATGGGTCTGTTTCAAATTAGAACAGATTAGGATATTCATCTGGCTTAATTAATATGAAGTGATTTGTAGATTAATGACTGTGCAATCAACATTATGTCCTCAAGACTGGCATTGGGGATGAAATGTTCCGTACGACGCACAACTTCTAAACTATGAAATTCTTTCTGATGATACTTAGTTATTTCTCAGCTTCTGAAATGAGCTTTGTGATGGTACAACATCATTGTGTTCGTTTAATGAAAAATATGGAAAATGGTGTTCACTTTCTGTCCCGTACGACACATTTTACCATCCATCACAGATTTTTTTCAAGTTTCATGTTATTTCATTGCAAATATCCCAGTTTTTCTTAGATATTTCGGAGATGTCATATGCTGTATTATGCCTTATTCTACTCGTATATTTCCTACTGCAGTATGGTATGGGCCAACTCCTACCCAACACACCTCCAGCCACTAATTATCTTGCAAAAACGGCTTATCCGCATTATAACCTCTAGTAACAGATATGCACATACCAGTCACCTCTTCTCAGAACTGAACATTCTGCCATTGCACAAAGTAAATGATTACCTGGTCCTATTATTCACACACAATTTTTTTTATCACTCTGTCTTTCTTCCTCACATTTTGCAAAACTACTTTAATCAGTTATCAGCGATACATAACTATCCTACCAGGAAGGCAAACCTTAATTTATAGAGACTATTTTACAATTCACAGCTTTCATACTACTCCACCAAAATAAAAGGACCACGGATATGGAACTCACTCCCCGCCAGTCTGAAGTCTTGTGCCTCCAAGTCTTTATTTAAATCTCGCCTCAAAGCTGTCTTGTTGTGTGCTTGACATTGGATCAAACAGTCACCATAAGTTAATTATTACATAATACATATATAACTTGTTTTATGTATAATCAATAGCTCAACTAAAATCTTATATCCGCTGAGATGTTAATTTACTCAGCTTATTATTATTATTTCTTAGGCCTGTGTCTTCTGCCAGTGTATGCATGCATAATTCTTTCCATCCATTTCCATCATTCATGTAGTTATTCGAATATTTTGCTAATATCTAATACTATAATATCATAGTATATGTTCTCATGTATTTACTGATTTTTCGACAGAAAACAAGACGATAGAGTTTCTGTGTATACAATAGGGCTTTTTAATTTTAATTTATTCTCTTAAAATATAACAGTATTCACCATTCTTCAAATTTCTCAATCTTACACTCTCACTGCTGAATTGTCAAACATTACTTTTTCCTTGGGATAGAGCAAGCCCTCTGGGGTTTTATTCGCGCCACATATGCGGCTATTGTATTATTGCTGTTAACATTTTCATATTGTCTGCTGTATTTTGTTTGGTGAATAAATTCAATTCAATTCAATGTGTTTCTGTCGGCGTATGATATAGACGATATAGACAACGGTGCAATAAGGCCAAACATGGCCCCGCCTCAGGTTCGTTCCTAACATTTGGATTTGAATTAAAGACATATACTTCCAGATTTTTACTGATCTAGGTCAGCTATTTTGGGTTTATTATATCATACGTGGCATGGGTAAACTTTGTAGGTAGTGTGACATTAAAATCGATCGTGTAATAGCAAAATACGAGCGTATTAAGCAAGATCTATATCGTTGCGTCTCCAAACTTTTGTCTAATTCCGCTAAGGTTCGTATGAACCTGTACTTTAAGATCTTGATGGTGTTCATATGAACATTTTCAATCAAAGCGTGACTGAGATACATCATTCATTAGATAAAGACTTTGCAACAAAAATAATATGGATTAAGAATACTGACCAGAGATAAGGATTGATATTTTTGGAATATCACGAAAACCGTTGATCTCTTTTTTTTTATTTGGTGCAAATGCTGTTATATGGAATACATGTAGGTCTTTGGTTCATGGACGCGCGAATTATTTAATGGATGACGATTGAACATTGAATGACGGACTAGACGCTTGTACTCAAATCCAAATGTATTGAAATGAATCCCAGGCGGGGCCATTTTGGATCTTTATTGCACCTTGTCCGGAAAATAATGACATTTTTGCAAGATCAATTGGAACGTCATTAGCGCTCAACACTGAGAACCATTCACAATCGCCATTTGCAATCCATTCATCCATTGGTATCGTCATCAAACCCGTCAATTCATGTATGTGATGCTGCTTTAATCATGCCGGGCAAGTTGTCCGCATGAACAATAGCGATAAATGTGTGACCGAGATGCAGAAACGCCATAACATCAGAAAATCTCCCATATTATCATTCTTAATGTCCATGCTGGTGTTTGTTTTATTACTGTTCTAGCCCAACAGCAGCAGAGGGCTGGTGACAAGTTTCGAATTTGTGTATGCTTAAATGTTTATTTATACTTAGGATGTAGGTTCTTATGAGTAAACAGCAGAACACATGTGATGTGTATGTTCATTTTGAAGTAAATCTGTTACAAGAACAAATTTACAATTTAAACGGACCTTTGAGAGTAGAGGATGGAACCGTTTGGGTCGATGCGGAAGAGTTTATTGGGCATAGGGACGGTATGGAGGTAGGAGTGTTGTCCATTGAGAAACACGGTGTCAGGTTGCCAAATCTTCTCCAGCATCTTGATGTTCAAGGCCAGTCTGACAGTTTCGTTACCAGGTATGTTGAACGCCAGCCTCTCGTCTTTCCATGACTGTCGCAGATAACACTGCATCGACATGCGCTGAAAAATAGACAAAACCCAAATGAGCATAATAATGCTGTATTAGTTTGTTTTGGGGTTTTTTAACACAAAACATCACACCGTGATCGTGGGTATTACGTTATTAAAATCCTACAGGTGTTTGGTCTGCATGGTATCGACTCTGAAATGTTGTAGTGCGTCAACGGCCGGTCAATTATCTCTGATCTTTACATTCATATATTTACCATTTGACACGTGGTTAGTCCGAGCTGAGAAATATGGAAAGGTGATGTTGTTCTGCTCTGACTAGCACTATATGAACAAGAAATATATCATTTTCCTTTTCTGTTGTTGACCTTCCATGACTATGCCAAAACATTCTTACCATATCACTCTCTGATATAGGGCCCATTGACCGAATGTTCAGATCCACTGCAACAACAACGGGAGACCCTGAAATATCAAGGGTTGTTGACCATCAATTCCGCTACAGTGTGCTTTCATGGCCTGAATGACATATATTTTATCAGGGCGATGAAACATTCATCTTACGGTCATGACCGATATCGAACAATCAATTGTATTAAACTTTTACTGGTATTAGCATAATCAAGTGGATTAGTCATACATACATTGTTCTTGAAGACCTTTTTTTTTTCTGAGACATAATTAAGAGAAGTTATTCGATGAACCAGTAAATCAGCACACACATTTCCATGTTAAAACTATCTTAATCAGTTTTCTCACACGGCCTTATCACACAACATGAAAGAGATCCGCTCATTCATAATTATGGATTTAACGTTTGCTTTTGGGATTGAGGGATGGTATCACTTTTAAGGGGTACCAAAAATATTTTCGGCGAACAGACAGGGAACAATCGTTCCGAGACGGCGATTATAGCATAACGGATTTCACAGGTGGTGGTCAGCTCACCATCAATGCGTAATCATAGGTATGTTAAGTCTTAGAGTGATCCCATGCACCAACCTGCCAATTGGAGAGAATACATGGGCGCTCGATTAGACATTCGGTAAGTCACCGCCTATTGTCAAAAAACGGTTTGAGGAGAACCATCCCAAATCGCTTTCCTTCTCTTCCTCAAAAGTCGTGATGTACATGCAGACGATTCTCCTGGATCCCGAGTAAACACGATGCCATGAAAGATATATATTCGCTTTCTGTGCATGTAAGAGATCATATTTGCAGCGAAATCCCGATGAAAGACAAAAGTGCCTAATTTTTACACGAGAAATATTTCAAAAGATAGTTTTTAATAGTGAGTGCCGTTAAATCCTACTCACTCACTCAGTCACTCGCTCACTATTTGAAAGCTTTCAAATAGATCACAGTGTGCATGCTGCAAACGTAGCTTTCGCTCTTCAGCCCATTTGATAGAAAACACAAAAAGGGCGTAAATCGCGATGGAATAATTCCTATGCTATTCGATTACATGTTCACTATTTTTCAATAAATATACCAACCTCCAAATCCTGGACGCAGACGATTATCGTATCCTTCTAATAGCTGGTCCAACACGGTTGTCACGTTCTCAGCAAACACACTACCCGCCGTACCACCCGCCATAATGCTATATAAAATGGGTAAATAATATGGACACTTACTCGAAGTTACCTTTCTTGGTCTCTTAATTATGATGAAAAAAACCCCGCTAAGGCTAGTAAGTACTTACTCAATGTTCAATATTTCGACCTTGATTCGGTCATTTTGTTAAACAAGATGTTGAAGTATAGCTAGACATTCAGATATAAATACATTTGGCTGACGTTTTATCTCAGTTTCTTTCGATATTCATCGGTTGTACTCGATGTCATTACAGGCATCATGCAGCTGGGCCGAACAATGTACTTGTTCGTCTTCAAATCCTTTGATTACTGCGCAACAGATGAGAAAATCTCACCGAAAGAACATTTTTTAGTTTTATCGGGTCTGCCCTTACCGAAATAATATTCTTCTGTCACACTGGTTGCGGCAAGCTTGCCGCAAAGTTTCTGGCAACCTCACCGCACACAGTGTGCCGGAGAGTTTGCGGCAACCTTGCCGCAACAGAGTTTTTCACATGCAAATGAGCTTTCCGGCACACTATATTGCAGCAACCATGCCGCAAACTAATTATATATTCCAGCAGCCTTCCGGCACACTCTTCCGGCAGCTTCCCGGCGCACTCTTCCGGCAACCTTCTGGAGCACTCTTCCGGCAGCCTTCTGGCACACTCTTCCGGCAGCCTTTCGGCGCACTCTTCCGGCAGCCTTCGGGCGCACTCTTCCAATAACATCTGGGCTTATCAATATTTTCATGGTGGTGGTCGGAATGACATCATCCTGACCTCCACATGAATGGTACAAACCACTCTACTCAAACTGTTGTACATAAGATCTGTCATGCAATGGAATCTAAACAGACAATGAATGAATGAAAGAACACAGTGATCAATATGGCAGAGAAAACTACAACTTGTCTACAAAAATACTGGACTGGCCTAAACCATAATCAAACTGTTGTGTTGTATTCAAACAGACTTACCACACAAATCAGTATCATGTATGACCAGGAAAGGCAGCAAATTGTATAAATTATGCAGGCCAAAGTTAGCAGGAACAACTCCTCATGGTTGCAAACATGTTCTCCCAGCATTCTCACCAACTGCCAGATTTAAAAATCCTGAACCGAATTACATATGTATTCATGTGCACCAAAAGTAGTCCAATGATAGGAAAGGTTAGTAATAGGTACATTAGAATCCTACAATGAAATTTTGTCTCGGAATTAATTGTTTATTCTGAGAACATTCCCCTATAACTTCAACTATGTGGTACAGTGTGGTACGCTAATTTTGTATAGTTCTTTCTGTGATGTATTCCTACACTGGTACAGTTTGGATATTTTCCTATCCAGATTGAAAATTAGGGGTCAGAAGTTAACTGGGTTAACTAATAACAGCTGCCAAATCTTCAGTGCAGCCCATTCCATACAGAGTGTGCCGGTAGCGGCATACTCTGATTCCGGCACACTCTCGGCATACTGTGTGCCGCTAGCGGCGCACTGTGCGCCGCTAGCGGCCCACAGTTTGGTTCTGGCACACTGTCTGCGCACTGTGCGCCGCTAGTGGCACACTTTTATCTTCTTCTGGCACTCTTTCCGCATACTGTTTGCCAGTACCGGCACACTGTGGAATCACCAATTGGAACTGCTGCTAGCGGCATACTCTCCCCAACAGTTCTGGCACGCTGTTCAGGTTGCGGCCAGCTTGCCGCAAACTTGCGGCAACCTTGCCGCAACCTGCAGATTTCGGTAAGAGTGTCCTCTTGTTTTCATCCTATTCTTCTCCATTTTACCGCGAATCAATTCCCTTTCATTTGACACGGTCCTCAATATTCAACATATATATTACAATCCCTCAAAAGGTTGCCAAACGTAGTAATTGTGAATAACAGCCTGTTCTGAAGCATTCCATTCCTCCAATATGGGCTCCAGTTAAGCAAAGTGAAAAGTAAGCGAGTTAAGACATTCTTATTACAATCCCTGGGATAGAATCCTGGAGTTAGTAACATTACCCAGGCTCCATTTTTCGATGTGGATCCCATTTGGAAAAATTGAAAAAGTGAGCCCGCTAGGACATTCCCTTGGTGCAGTAAGTATAAGCTATTCGAATTGTTAATCAAGCAAAACTAACATCTGAATGCACCAGAAATTTCAAAGCCATCATAATGCATGCCATTTTAAGGTATAGAAAGTCGTATCAGTTTGATTTTCTATCGTCATCGAGTGTAGATTCCAATGAACCGTGTTGAAATTTTCCCAGACCCAATAGTAACTAATAATCTTACCAGGCTTGGGCTATCTTAGGTGTACAAAAGCTTATGCATCATTCATCCCCACCACATTCTCATTATTGTTGTTACACCTGAATCTGAAACTTTTCACAATATATACATGCTATAGTTGAGTAAAGTTCTACAAGAAAATTTCTATTGAATGCCAGTGGCTGTTTAGATGACGTCACAGCAGAATCATTTATTGTATTGTATTTTCGAAAAAAAATCTTTTCTTTCCTTTCCTTTCTGCAGTTGAAGGCTTCTGTTGTGGAAAATCAGATGAAATGAATTAGCTTGACGGTGACAAAAAAGCATTTCAGAAGCGATTTTCTGAGGACGACCCCAAGCTCTCCACCCCGGATATCCTCTTCACCTTGGTCGCCGTTTTGAAGTTAGCCATGATCCCCTTCACCTTCGAGTAAAATAAGCCAAATATGACCAACCCTGAAGTCAGGAAGTGTCACTTCTTATTTTCTTCGTTCGCGAGAAGTTTCGTCTATAACCTCAGGGTTGGTCCAGCGTAATGGTAATTAACTAATTAGCCTTACCTTAACCAGATTTTCATCACGAAGATTGGTATTTCCGAACCTTTATGTGTCATCTCTGTACACTGCAATTAAAACATCACTCAATTTGGTAAAAGACAGACCCAGAAACCGATTCTCTAACTGGATCTGCCCCTCCCCGTATTTCAAACCAATTCATGCACTAAAACCCTCCAGATATCCCGGAAATTTCCGACTTTCGTAAATAGTAAGACGGAGCGTACCGATCACATAAACCGATTAAAATTGAAATTCGAGTTCGAGTAGATAACCAATCCATAGCGCGAAATGTTCCCACGTGGTGATGTTTATATCACCCTCATCTCACGTGGAAACAATATAGCTTCTTCCTGCGCAACGTAGCTGGGATAATTTTTGGATGAATATAAAGCAAATCTCAATTATAGATAATTCCGATAATCACTTTTCGTTATGGTTATGGATCGATTATATATTTCTCTGCAAACTGGCATACGTTCCGTTGATCGCTCAAAAATGAATGACCGAATGGTCTTGAGAGAAAGGTCAGGTCCGTTCCTAGGTATGTTTTTAATCGAACTGAACTGATTACTACTTTATCGGCACATCATCCATGAAACATATTTCCACATGCCTACCGACATCAAACGTCAGACTTCATATGATTTCTTTAAGGAAGTAGAGGACGTTCATTTCTTGAGGTTGAATTTCGCTATTTATTCACCAGGTTAAGAGCAGACGATCCAAGAAAAAAAATTGGGGCTCATCATACTCGTTGAAACAACACGGCAGCCAAATCACTTAAAAGCCATCAAACTGAATACATATGGAGAATGGAATTTTTCTTGCGTAATGCTCATTAAATCAAACCTTTCCCCATTTTGCTATGTAAAATACTGAACACATATTTCTTGTTGAATATGTAATAAAGAAAACGGGGGGGAAATATCAGCGGTATAACAGATAAAATGAGCCTTTCCAGTCCAGGAGGGGGTGGGGAATATTATTGAAGGCGCATTTATTAGCTATTTACAAGTTTCGTGTTTGTTGAAAGTGACAAAGAGTGAAATTAGGGGAATTGCAGAAGCATAATTTCCAACCCTAGGAGCACTATGCTCCCTCCAACTGTTGAATCTTACATGCCAACGTTTTGATCAGTCCCATGACATAATCAAGCTGCCAGTATTAGGCATATACGCTTCTGTTGTGTCCTTTGTTGATTTTTATGCTATTTTGATGTGGCTAGGTACTTTTGTTAGGAAATTCAGCTCATGTTGAAAAATTAGATAAATCACCATGTTGTAGCTCCATAAGAGCAGGGAAATGAACGTTATCTACTCTTTTGAGTCTTTCATCGATTAAATAGATGTGATGATCAGCTTTGGATCCCCGTGTATGGTGGCCGACAGCTGCCATTCCATAAATGTAACTTTTTAAACGTTTTCTCTATTTTTTTTTTTTTAATTGAAATATTTTTTTCATATTATTTCATTTTCATTTCATTTTTTTTTAAATTTCATTTCCGTTTCCTTTTCGTTTCATTTGGATTTCGTTTTTATTTTCATTCACTTTCATTTCATTTTGTTATATGTTTTTTTACTTACCGGTAAATTAAAAAAAAAACATTATTTCATTTTTTTTTTAAATTTCATTTCCTTTTCATTTCATTTCATTTTGATTTTGTTTTCATTTCACTTTCATTTCATTTTGATTTTGTTTTCATTTCACTTTCATTTCATTTTGTTATCACAAGGAAAAAAAAATATAAGGTGGCAGCGCCCGGCACTGCCATTTTTTTTTTTTTTCCTCTCTCAAAACGAAAACAAATTCTCCCGTGGCCGAGAACTGCCAGCCGAGCGCTGCCAGCCGAGAGCTGCCAAGTCATACTATTGGCTAATGTGTATCACGTGTGTGTTCATATTGCCGTACCCTTAGTAGTTCTCTCACAATGCGAAAGTGAAGATGAACCTGTACGACGGTAGCACTTGCCAATTGCCAACCCCCCCCCATGTATATGTTTTTTACTTACCGGTAAATTAAAAAAAAAACATTATTTCATTTTTTTTTTAAATTTCATTTCCTTTTCATTTCATTTCATTTTGATTTTGTTTTCATTTCACTTTCATTTCATTTTGATTTTGTTTTCATTTCACTTTCATTTCATTTTGTTATCACAAGGAAAAAAAAATATAAGGTGGCAGCGCCCGGCACGGCCGTAAACGCGACAACATCACCCGTCATATAATCGCAAAATTCCTATATCGCCACGAACGACGCGAAGTTATCACCAAGGCCAAGTCAGTGCTCAAAGACAGCCCAGTATTCGTTACGGAAGATCTTATCCCAGAAGACAGAGCGAAGAAAATGCCGTAAGAGAATACATGAACCAATGCTACAAAGACGGTAAGAAAGTGCGATTTGTACGTGACAAACTTTATGTCGACGGGAAGGAAATTTCGGACTCGGAAGCCGCCCCACATGTCCTGTGAAAATAGAACAAAAATATGTGACTATCGAATTCTAGTTGTAGTCATTTGCAATTATCTCTATTCATTTCGGTATACCCCATTGATACTAGTCAAACATGTCCCCTTAAATCCCATTATATATCATATACAGAACTCGTATCAGCATAGGCTACAACTTAATATTCAATAATGTAATATCATTTTCACAGAATACTACGATAGCTGACACAAATTATTTCTTCCAGATCATTGAATCTTGTACTTTAGTACACATAACTACAGACCAATATCTGTGCTTTCATGCCTCAGTAAAATATTTGAAAAAGCCGTAGCTAATCGAATGATATCCTATCTTGAAGAACAAAATATCCTCTGCCCTAGTCAGTTCGGATTTCGATCAAACCACTCCACTTCTCACGCTGTATTAACACTCTATGAGAAACTTGCAATAGCTAAAGAAAAGAAAGAATATAGCATAACGACGTTTCTTGATTTAAGTAAAGCCTTTGATACCGTTAATCACGACATACTTCTGCAAAAATTAAACTATTATGGATTCCGAAACATCTCGAACGACTGGTTCAAAAGTTATTTATCCGACCGAACTCAACTAGTCTCCCTAGACCATACACTCTCATCCCCCTCAACCATCACATGTGGAGTTCCCCAAGGTTCGATTTTAGGACCAATCTGCTTCTTACTCTACATAAATGACATCACCGCTGCTTCGGGTTTAGATATTACTTTATTTGCCGACGATACAAGTATTACTTACTCCTCCCCTGATCCAAACTTGCTGACTCAAGTGATAAACACAGAACTCAATCAACTATATGAATGGTTCTGCTGCAATAAACTCTCGCTAAATATTAACAAAACAAAATGCATGCTTTTCAAACCATATCACTCGTCCGCCATATTTTTTCCATCAATTAAAATTAACAACGAAGAGCTAGAATTTGTTGAAAGCTTCAAGTTTCTAGGAGTGTATTTTAATACTAAACTCAACTGGCAAACCCACATCAATAAACTATGTTCTAAATTATCCAGGAACATTGGGGTTATCAATAATATTAAGGAATGTATCAATAGAAATACCCTTGCCACCCTATATTACTCATTATTTTACTCCTATGTTACATACTGTAACATAGTATGGGGAAATACTTTTCCAACCCACACTGCTCCTCTCACTATCCTCCAAAAACGCCTTGTTCGCATTATATGTAAAACTTCGCAACTCGCACATACTGAACCTTTATTCGCACAGCTAAATATGCTAGCTGTTGATAAAATCAACGACTACACAATTCTACTTTTAACTCATAAAGCCATGCACCATTCCTTCTCGTTACCACTACACCTCCAGAACTACTTTACCAGACTACAACACGTTCATAACTATCCTACCCGACAGAACTACATAAATCTTTACAGACCGTTTTTCCGTACTCAATTGTCATTTTATACTGCTAGAATTAAGGGTCCTCGAGTATGGAACAACCTAACTACTGACCTGAAATGTACAACTTCCATATCATTATTCAAGTCACGATTAAAATATATTTTAACTCATAAGAATTATTCCTATCAACTCTGAAATTTCAAGATACCGTCAAATTCTACATATTCTAAATCACTCTTCTACACTAATGTATACGCATGTAAATGTTGTGATAATACCTGCTTATGTTAATGTAATATGCCACATGTATAGTAGTTACTATAATTATTGTATACATGTAATATTATCTCTGTATATACGTTACATTAATCTTTTACAAACAATAACCGATGTCTCATAACTTCACCTTAACTATATATAAATATTTATTTTCATATAATCGTGCAAAATTTAATATTTAATATATTTCCGGGATAAGTATGGGAACCTAGAGCTACCCAGAAGGGGTGTGACTAAAAAGCGTCTGGTAGCGTCCGGAAGCGTCCAGTAGCGCCCGGGACACCGCCCGGTACTTTTTATACCGCCCGGTACACCCTACAATACTCCGTTTGTGTCCCATACAAAATTGTGTATGTCCCATGTAAATATCGACTGATATTTGCCGTTTTCTGACTTGCGCGCATTTAATCGCATGACCTTCTGGTCTGGAATCATCCCGCCCATTTTCGTGGTCGGCTTCCCCGGTACTACTGACTGTTGTCATGTTGTCATTTCTTTGGCACCGCTTTCTAGATGATCGTTAACAGACTTCATTTATCTTTTCCTGTAAATTTGAGCTTAAATCTGCCAGTATTCTCCGAATCATTTTTTTTCTTATATCGTCCGGTACTTCATTCACCGCCCGGTACTGTAAATTTGATATTTTTACCCCTCGTCCGTCTGTCCGTCACACCTTTCTCGTTACCAAGATATCTTTAGCATGACTTAACCTGGGCACACCAAACTTGCAGTGTACATCCATATGCTCGTGACCCAGAACCCTATTGAATCTGGACCTGATTGGTTGGAAACTTTGGCGGTCATCTTTAATTTATGCGAAACCATCACAGCTTTCTCGTTACCAAGATATCTTTAGAACGACTTACCCTAGGTACACCAAACTTGCAGTGTACATCCATATGCTCATGACCCAGAACACTATTGAATCTGGATCCGATTAGTTGAAAACTTTGGCGGCCATATTTAATTGATGCGAAACCATTAATCTTATGTATCTCCGAAACCATTTCACTGTTCAGTGGGAAATTTGGTCTAAATCATCGATGCATCAAGAAACTCCAAAGGAATGACCAAACCAGTTTCCCTGATTCGGTGGAAACCTCGGCGGCCATTTTTAATTTATGCAAAATCTTTAATGATATATATCTCTGATACCATTCAAGTGTTTTATACGAAACTTGGTATACAGCATCGATGTATCAATAGACCTGCAATGTATAACCACATCAGTTCCTCTGAGTTGCGGGAAGGATGGGTGGCCATCTTTAATTTATGCGAAATCATTAATGATCTCCATCTCTGATACCGTTCAAGGACTCGATGTCAAATTTGGTATACATCATCGATGCATCAATAGACTTACGATAAATGACGGTTCTCGTTTTTCTGATTGGGCGGAACCTTGGTGGCCATGTTTAATTTATGCAAAATCTTTAATGATGTATGTCTTTGATACCATTTCAGTGCTCTATATGAAACTTGGTATACAGCATCCATGTATCAAGAGACTTCAATGAATAACCACATCAGTTCCTCTGAGTGGTGGGAAGGATGGGCGGCCATCTTTAATTTATGCGAAATCATTATGATCTCTATCTCTGATAACTTTTAAATGCTCGATGTAAAATTTGGTATACATCATCGACTCTTATGTAATGAATGAATACCGGTTTCTCTGATTGGACGGAAACCTTAGAGGCCCTTTCTCATTGCAAAAATTTTCATAATCTGTATATTTGTCACTTGACTACTTGGTGTTCCTGAAGCCTTTTTTTCAATTTGAATACATTATGAATGACTGGCGCCCGGAGCCGAGGGGTTTTCAGATGCGCAGCTTCGTATTTTCTTTACGGTACGTTTTTCAGGCAAGGCTTTGGTGTAAGACCTCCCATTGAAAAGGTAATATGCTGGACAAAAGACTGACAATACAACTTGCAGCAGATCCTTTGTCAATTATATTTCGTGAGTCTTACACCAAATCGTTGCCGTTTTTCCCCATCCGATACTTTCTAGATGTTCTATACATTTTTAGATGTTCTAAATGGGCGGGATGATTCCAGACTAAACGCGCGCACATCAGAAAATGGCAAATACCAGTCGATATTTGCATGGGACATACACAATTTTGTATGGGACACAAAAGGAATACTGTAGGGTGTACCGGGCGGTGTAAAAAGTACCGGGCGATGTACCGAGCGCTTCCGGACGCTACCGGACGCTTTTTAGTCACACCCCTCCTTGCTAGCTCTAGGTTCCCATACCATTCCGCAACCATGACGCACAAATTCCATATTTACAGTGAGCTATTGTTGGTATAATTTAGTGTACTTGGTACCGGTACCATATATTCTACCTACCGGTACCTAGCTATTTATATTGTTGATTGTTGGTAACGGGGGCAATGAACGTCGAACCAACAGTCAGATTCCATGAAACACCCAATTTTCGACATATAAATGAATCTACTCGCTCAACATGATCTCATATCCTGCGGCATTGTTTTCCGCCATATGGAACTTTTGTCGGCACCGTGACATCGAGAATTTACCCCTATGGGAGACGGGGGGAGAGAGGGCAGACAGGGGGGGGGGGGAGATTGGCAATTGGCAAGTGCTAGCGTCGCACAGGTTCATCTTCACTTTCGCATTGTGAGAGAAATTCTAAGGGTACGGCACTATGAACACACACGTGATACACATTAGCCAATAATATGACTTGGCAGCTCTCGGCTGGCAGCGCTCGGCTGGCAGTTCTCGGCCACAGAAGAATTTGTTTTCGTTTTGAGAGAGGAAAAAAAAAAAAAAAAATGGCAGTGCCGGGCGCTGCCACCTTATATATTTTTTTTCCCTTGTGATAACAAAATGAAATGAAAGTGAAATGAAAACAAAATCAAAATGAAATGAAAGTGAAATGAAAACAAAATCAAAATCAAAATCAAAATCAAATGAAATGAAAAAGAAATGAAATTTTAAAAAAAATGAAATAATGTTTTTTTTTAATTTACCGGTAAGTAAAAAAAAATATAACAAAATGAAGTGAAGTGAAATGAAAATGAAAACGAAATCCAAATGAAACGAAAAGGAAACGGAAATGAAATTAAAAAAAAAAATGAAATGAAAATGAAATAATATGGAAAAAATATTTCAATTAAAAAAAAAAAAAAAATAGAGAAAACGTTTAAAAAGTTACATTTATGGAATGGCAGCTGTCGGCCACCATACATGTCCAACACACACCCTGAACGAATGCGAGAATCGAACTCACTACCCCTCAACCTGAAGGTTTCATTTTTGAGGTGTGTTGAACTGTTCTCTCTTATTTTGCACCACGTTATCTATTTACAGCTATGTTGGAGATTTATTACAGAAGAACAATATATTACATCAATTCCGGACAGAAAATCCCCGCTAGAAAATTATCTTCAAATGACAGTCTATTGGGCTGTGTATGAATTTTTTAAAGTGATATACGAGCGAACGCCTCTTGTGTGTGTGAAAATCCCGTCAACTGCCGTCGAGTAGATACATTGAGACCTATATAATTTACTGTTCGTGTAATAAAATGTGAATGCAATAGTATTCGAGCTATGATTTTTTTTTCATATTTCACGCGGAGCTATCGCCATGTTGTCAATGCATTGAAATTTGAATGGTCCGTCTGCATGAGTTTCAAGTGTACAAAATTGGAGCTTCGGACTATTTCAAGATACATTTTTCATTGAAAGCGCACATCATTCAAGAGTAGGGAAACTTGGGCTTACCTACTAGTTTAGTCAGTTTCCTGGTATATATCTGTAAACACCACGCCGGGGAAATTTCCTTTTGCCGCTAATTTTGCACGTAGATGTCTGTTTTTCTAGGCGAATATAACACATCAATCCTTGATCACGATGCGTTCTTATCCTAAAATATGGGTATCTCCGTGAAGCTGAAGTCCCAGGCTTTTCATGAGGTCTCATTCCATATATACTTTTTCGGAATTTACTGATATTTCCATCGGTAAAGCGGTTTTCCATTATACCACACCGCTAGCTCTGTCTCAACGGTCAGCAGTGTGACGTCAGACATACGGGTCATTGATCAAATCAACTGTTCAGGCCACGTTGTTTTATCACGTGGACTCTGCAAAAGTATACTTTGTTGCAAATTGTTGCAAGTCCACGGGTGAGTCAGTGCGTTTTTTGCACCCCGATAGAGTCGAAATTATATTTCAACCACAGATTGCTCCGTTTTATTCTTTAAAATAAGGCATTGGATATAGAAGATTTTCAACGTGAAGTGAAGGGTTTTATTAATTGTTTAGGTAGAATTGAAGATTTCAAATCACTTTTCGTCCGTGGTCCGTCGTCCGTCCGTCCGTCGTCTGTCGTCCGTCCGTAAACAATTCTTGTTATCGCGATTTCTCAGCAACTACGGCATGGAACTTTCTCAAATTTGGTACACAGGTTCCCCTTGGGGCCTAGTTGTGCAAGATACCTTTTCTGGTCCGATTCGAAAATCCAATATGGCCACCAGGCAGCCATCTTGGATTTCCCCATGAAACCTTGTTATCGCGATTTCTCAGGAACTACTGCATGGATCTTTCTCAAATTTGGTATACAGGTTCCCCTTGGGGTCTAGTTGTGTGCAACATACCTTTTCTGGTCTGATTCGAAAATCCAATATGGCCACCAGGCATCCATCTTGGATTTCCCCATGAAACATTGTTATCGTGAATTCTCAGGAAATATGTCATGGATCTTTCTCAAATTTGGTACACAGGTCCCACATGGGGCCTAGTTGTGCAAGATACCTTTTTTGGTCCGATTCGAAAATCCAAGTTACCCTTCAAATTAATATGGTATTCCCGAGTTGTGACGGGTCGGCTACACAACTCGAAAACTCTAGACTACTGCATGTTTCGATCCAAGGGAGATAATCAGGATTCAGACACTTTCGAAGTTTCAACATTACTGCGCGGACCAGATCCCTTCAGTGTTAAGTATTGTACCATCTTGCTATTTTCGAACATGGTATCATAAAAGAGATATCTCAAACTAGCCCAGTAAACAGAACAGAATTAGCATTCGTTCCTAATTATAAAATCTTAAGTATGTTTCATAGCTCATGCCAAACTGTCAAAGAGATTTGTCTTCGCTTCCAGTACCCAATGATGACACGTGCAAAAAATAAATAAAATAAAAATACTACAAAACGAAGTCGAAGGATCCTCCGTACATGTACGCTCACTTTCAGACTAACTTTGCTCATTTCTTTTGTACTATAACAACCGACATAAGTTTCTAGAAATCTTGAAACTCCTGAACTTAGAAAGGTTATATCTTGGTGTTTTCCAGTGTCCCTTTTTCGATCTTTTTCGCTCAGATTCGTAATTCTGTAAACAAAATTACAAATCAATCGTTTGTTCTTAGTAACAATGGACAAAAAGATCCTCTTGTCATTAGCTTACAATTATCGGACAATGGTGGGCGCCAAGATCCTTCAGGATCTCTCGTTTTTAACGTTGTTTTATCTCGCATATGCTGGACGGGTGAGTGCGTGGGCCTAGGTTAATGCATAGAGGGTTTGATTTCATCAGTGCAGGTGTACGCATTGATATTTTCAGTGTTAAGGACTACCAATATCTTTGTTGTCAAACATGCACATTGTCTACCCGCGATTGAGCTTGTTAATTGAATTTGACCAGTTTCAAGACTTCTATGAAACCCTGCAAGCATTGATGGAATGAAACCGTCTAGAGAGATCGTGCATTTTCTTGTTTGTAAACATGAATAAACGTCGGTGAACGCTTGCGACAAACGAGCCTTCATGAATATTCATTGTTAATTTGAGGTCATTGTCGACAGTGGCATCGGAATGTAATATGACCATATTGAACATTGTGATTCAAAAATTATATCAGACATTTACCCGCACTAAGTCGTTTTTAACGTGATTGTTGTCCGCCTTTCCTCAGCCCCTCGCCCCTGCACACAAACTTTTTCCGCGTTCACTGTTCTCGGCTGCTCGTAGAAATAAATTCGTTATCCAGTCTCGGTGAGTTTGATACTGAAGTTTATCCTGTTTCCTGGCGAATGCCACATTCCCGTTAATATATTATCAAACTCGCACATAAATGCAAATACAGTTGTATTTCACCCATCAGTCAGTGGAAATGTTTCGGACGAACAGCAAAGAGAAATGTGGTCAAAGGAATTTACGGGGGCGTCACCAGTCAACGGAGCGCAAGCACGGGACGAATATTTTGATATACCACGAACTACGGACCAATATAGGTACCAGTGGGGCACATTTACTCCACAGGGGGTCCACAATATTATATCCTTGCAAGTCTGAATGACTTTGGATTTATTAGTTTGATGAGAAATTCTCCACTGATTATTTTTCGGCTAAAAATAAATAATTCATGAATTCTGATAGAACGTGAAACTTACAATTTTTTATTCAGGTGATGAAGAATTACTATATATTATGTACAAGAATATTTCATATGTATAATACAAACAAGAATCACAATGTACAAGAACTGTCAGGAACGCGAATCAAAGTACTGTATACAGACTATGTAGATTGGATATTCATGAGAATTCGAAGAATGTACAATAGAGTTGTATAATACAATACATTCGAAAGTAAACCGGAACTTTAAATTTAAACCACTCGGTGAAATAATGTAATATGGTAGGTACTACTATAGACATACAATAGAGTTGTATAATACAAACAACATACGTTTAACAAGAATTACTATGTAGAACAAAATTTGTCAGGAGAGAGATTCGAAGTCATAGGTAAAAATACGCGCATTGGAAGTGATAGGTAAACCACTCGGCGAATTCGAAGAATGTACAATACATAACAAGAATTACTATGTACAAGAATGTGTTATGTACAAGAACATGCATTTGAGAATACATGTAGTATTCACAAAGTGTGAAAATTTAGAGTTCACACAAAGTCACAAATTCGCATCGGTTAGAGGCAATATATGTAGTAGTCACCAGTTCACAAGTCCAGATATGTGGTACTGACGCCATCGGGAAGGACTTTTCGTTTCGAATAGAAGAAGGTGAAAGCATCTCGTTGCAGTATGTGCGAACGCATTTGATGAGCCGCCACACGAAACCCTCGATTGGTCCCACTAGCACTGAGGCGGTTTTGAAGTACGTCCGGGTAGAGGGTTTTGTTAATGGTGGGGTCCCGTCGATTGCCCCCCTTGCAGCTGAACTTGTTGTTTTGGTCTCCACCGTAACAGTAGTAGGTTTTGGATGAGAGGGCTATCATGGCATCACCACTCCATTCCAACTTGAATAGGCCTGGAGACCGTTTATCGTGGTTGTGATGGTCACGTCGCGGTAGCCACTGATCTCGTTCCGCTTCATACTGGGCTCGTAGTTCTGGTTTCACGAGTGACTCCCAATCCGCATGAGATACACTCATGTAGGCAGAGTCTGATCCATTTCTATCAACTGCCAGTCACTCGAGCGGAAATACACTTGCATGAAATCATACAGGAACTCCAACATCCGGAGTTTGGCCATCTGGTACACCATACATTCAATTTGGAGGGGTAAGTTGTAACGCGTGGTCTGTTTGGCAAAGGTAACCTCGTAGGTATCATCGTCGATGACGTCGACGGAGCGACACAGTGGAGAGTTGATTTTAGTTCGCGCTTGTTTCGTAGTGCATATATTCACGGTGACGTGGCGGGCTTGATTGGTCACGGTTTTGCCATAGAGGCTATTCCCTACGAGTTTCCAGGATTTGGCGATAATGGCCTTACTGGGATCCTTATCACCTTGGCGACGAGCGGACGTCACAGTGTTTGCGACGCCGGAAAAACAGGCGTTGGGTACATACTGCATGACTTGATAGACTCGTGTGACCTCGAGACCGTGGCTCATGTACCAGCGCAGAAGTGGCGTGCCCAGTAAGATTTTTTCAGCTCACATACTGCCTATCAGCATCCGGCGAGGTTGTTTAAGTATTTCATGTTCCTCGACGTAGGCCTCCATGGTCTCTCCAATATCACCCCGACTCACCAGCGTGTTCTTAAAATGGGTGGGCACTCTGCAAACTGTCTCTTCAGGGCATCGGGGACATGCAGGTCACATTCTACAAACCCGTAGAGGGTCTCCGTACGCATGGCTTCAAGGAACTTTGGCGTGGTGAGAATACGACGACGACTGAGGGGGTACTCGTGCTCTTTCAGGAAATTACGCAAGTGTGGGAGGACCTGGCACATGGTATGGAATTCACATTCCCACACTTCGATGAGATGATACCCCAACTCTTTAATATAATCAGCATTGTCCACCACTTCCGCCTGTAGCTCTTTCACCGATTTCCCACGGCGATCGTTGTAGCGACTGTGGGAGAACTTGGAATCGTGCCCGTGCCAATAGCACCCGTAAAACTGAAATACTGTAGGCGTTCCATTCACCAGGGCAAACCCATCGACGGGCAGTCGGCGATCTCCTACTCGCTTTTCTGTGGCGTTGGATTGATGTCGGATGGAAATGCCGCGTCGATGGGCTTCCCAGTCCAGCCAATGGTCAGCGACATGTCTGTGGGACCATTGAGGTTTGAAATGCTGGCCTTCCGCTAACCACCGCGTATAATGTCCGCTTCGAATGGGTTGAGCAATGGCGCACAGATACAGTGCATTCGCATCAAAGCCGATGATTTTGTCACACAATTTCTCACCTCGAATGGTCGTCACATCTTTCTCGTGGTACCGATGAAATATGAGGCTTGGCCCGCCCACAATGTTATCTCGCAAACACTCATTTACGTCGTCGTCGTTTTGTTGCATGAGCGAGAAGTAGGTAGAACAGTCTTGAAAGTGATACCGAAGAGCCAGGCCAGGTAAACTCAAACACTCTTTAAATATGTCGACGTGCATTTGGTCGCGTAATAGTTGCGCCATTTTCTCGGCCGCTTCGAGGGAGGGAACGACATCCAAGTTATTATAATACACCAGAAAATCTCGCAAGGTCTCCATGTGTTGGTCGTTCCATACCTGTTGCAGTTCCCGGTACACTTCTTCAGAACATTCCTCTTGCTTTAAATCATCGAAAAAAGCGTCCCGGGATTGTAACTCTTGTTTCCTCCAAGCGGTCGAGTGTCGACATATAAGTGTAAGGGAACCTCCCTTTGGCTTGTTCACAGTCATAGACCTTCACCCACTGAGCATAACTATAATTGGACGCCAAATAATTCCAAACATCCAGGAAATGCAGTGACGTGGTAGTGAGCGCCATCACACTCTTGAATTCACCGAACTGTGCCAAATAAGGGTACAAAAACTCCTTCACCATGTTGAGGTCGTAACGTCCAGAATTAAACCCGAGCACAGGTAATTGAGTCAGGTATTGAACGAACCGGGCTTTCAGTTTTTCCGCATACATTTTCGGTAAGGGTACATCTTGCGGACTAATCTCTCTTTCGATCTCGCCACTTTTCTCCTCTTCCTCAGACTCTTCGCTGTCACTGAACGACACACCGGGCTCGGGAATTCGATCATCGAGTTCATCCAGAACATCCTGCAACTTGACTACCAACAGTTCCGTACTGCGTGCGCTCACCGCCTCTAAATAGCCCATCTTCCGCGTAATCAGCTCATGGGGGTCTCCGGTCGATACGAAAAATACATGCTCAGCGTCATAGTTGGTTGAAATGTTGACACTCAGCGGGATATGACGCTGTGTCGACTGCGTTTTGGCTGAGGTAGTGTCCATGGGTTCCAAAATCGCTTCAAAGACATAGCACGCCCGGTAGGGAAATTAACGGTCCTCTTCCGCCACCACGAGACCCTCATCAGCTAGTTCCTCGAAGATAGTGGGCGTATTGTGGTATACACCTCCAGGAAATTTCCGTTGAATAGCATTCGTACAGATTTTCTCGTGCTGATGTAAGTGGATGGACTGTTTGAACACGCGTTGGCAATGGGTGCAGCTGTAGGATTGGGCGAAGTGACTGACTCCATCGTAGTCGTAGACGTTCACCTTCATCGTGGACGCGTACCGTTCTGAAGAGCGATGCACCAATTGAGCAGCAAATTCAGGGTTCTCCTCGCCCTCCCGTAGTAATCGATAGACAAAGATATTCACCTTGAAGAGCGATTCGACGACATCCAAATATTTGAAGGTAACACCCCGGAACTGCCGTGCGTCCGTGTCTTGTTCCTCTAGATACTCTTCCCAATAGCAGTTGGTCACTCTATCACACGCCTTGGGATCACACTGGTCCAACTGTACAGCCAAACAGCGAAACAGACATTTCCGGTCTTTGTAGGGTCCATGTCTGCTGCTCGTTAACGCATAAATGCCGTTTCGTCGACTCAGCCAAGTCGGGAGAATGACGCCACGAGAGCACGGATCGGATGATTCCGCAATTTCGTCACGTAGAATGTTACGTTGGTGACCATTTCCACCAACAATTTCGTGTTCGGTCGATGCAGGCGGGCCCACTCCAACGGGTCTAATGTAGTGAGTTGATCGACCACCGGCTCCAGCGAAATAGCATCCGTCACCGTGAAGGGCTGGTCAAATACATGGTTGTTGTTGCTCGGCAAGAAATACCGTAGTTGGTTTGTCTCCCTGTGCCGGAGAATGTATCCAAAGTCATATTGACCCGAAACGATGTGGCTTGGTCGTTGAAAATACGCTCCAAGTAGGACGGAAGATGTATCAGGTCCACCAGCTGGAAATTGTACAAGTCCAGTATGGACCGTTGACGGTGAAAGCAATGGCGAATGATGTTCCAATGTCGCCGGTATATGGCACTCACAGACTGGTCTTGTGGTAATGCTTCATCGGCAGGCATCGCTGGATCTCCTGGAAAATCTTGTTCTGGTCTCATATTGTTGTCGGCAGATTACTACACACAGGCAGCTCGGTTAGGCAGGCAGGCAGGCAGGCAGATCGATAGCTTCGGATGGTCAGCGAAAATGTTGGTACCGACCTGAAAACTGACCCCCTTTTATAGGAGAAAAATTGGCACTGAGTCAATTGGCAGCCAGCCAATTGGATGAATGCCAACAGAACCCGGATGTTGGCACCAAGCCAATGGGCACCCGACCAATATACAACTTGGCACCCAGCCAATTGGATGCGGGCCAACGGAACCCGGATGTTGGCAGCCAGCCAACGCTGATGCACTCCAGTCTGTGCAGACTCTACAGAACGGACACTCAGCCAATTATAAAACTTGGACATTCAAGGTAAGCCCATTTTAAATGTAATAAAGTTTTAAATGTTTGAGTGTTTAAATTGATTAAATATAGACACGCACTATTGTTTCGCCGCACTATTTTTTCTCGCGGACTGTTTTCCCCCCACCCAGAGGAGTCATTCGGCCCCACAACCCGATCACTTGAACCGTAATAGCACTCCGCCACCAAGATCAACATACCCGCTTCTGATTGGCCGATAGGACGGTCACCTCCCCACACTTCCCCGAGGTCATAGGTCAATATGGTTTTAAATACGCTCCCCGATGTTGAAGGTCAGTACATGTGCATCCCACGGTCCATACATGCATTCCATACATTTTTCCCGTGGGACTACTTTCTGTCCGCGGAGGCAGACCGCATCACCGCCAGGCCGCCCCACCGCGAAGGAATACATCCTCTTTTTCTCAAAATTGAAGATGGCGGCCAAACTCTGGCAGAGATCACTTTGTCGGAACTATAGTGCACTTGACCTCTGTGACCGCCACGTGACCGCCACAAGTTTAAGTGCACAAAGGTCAATGATACCGTTTGTCACGTGATTATACTAGTCACGCCCCGTGGGGCTTTCGGGGATTGACCTGGGTGTCGTCCAATCTCAGTAAACCCAGATATAATATCACGGAGTATTATATCTGAATTCAGCCCCATATAAATCCCATGCGAATTTGAAACTACATTTGATAGCCAATCAGGTGGCTAGCGTGTTGATATCATGCCCACAGTAATTACACGCGGTAGCACGTGGACCAATATATAAACATTATCGGGAAACAGGATCCAAATACGGCAGCATTTCCAGACATAAACCGTGAAGATCAAAGATTTTACTCTCGCCGAAAAGTCTGACTTTGTTAGGGGGTAGAAAATATCAAAAGATTGTGCCGCGCGAAGATGTTAATCTCCGTGAAGTAAACGTCAATCATTATCAGAGAGAAAAGTCAGAAATCGTCGTGATTGGCTTATTATGGGATATCGCAGAATATCGGCGAACATTTCGCACGAAGTTTTCATAGCGTTACGTCTAGATGGTATTCCCCTGATTTACCATCTTGGTTTGCCTAGATTAGGGTGTCGTCGTGCACACTTCAGGTCATGGTGAGAATAGGCCTCAGCCCTCCAGAGAGCTTGTCGTAAGAGGCTACTGACTGGGACACCTGTGAGGTTCCCGGGTGTGAAAAGGAATAGGACCCTACCCGTGTGATTTCCGGGTGCGAAAAGGAAATTATAGGAACCAAACGTCGTGATATGACTGAAATAGTGTTGAAATCGACGTTAAATCATATTCACTCACCCACTCACCCTTGAGGCACTCCCTTAATAATCCGTAACCATAGACTGCAGGTGCTGCCAATTGCAAGTTTAACACATTGCTTACGATCGCTCGGTATTTACTCATTTTACAGGATGCCTCAGATAAATTATATGCCCTCAACTTTTCTAAAATAAGACTATGTGGTAGACAATCAAATGCTTTAGATAAGTCCATAATTACAGCACCTACATAATGGTCATTGAAAACTGTTGACCACTTCTCTCTTGCAGGAAACAAGCATATGTTTATGTATACTATGATTGTCTTTTTGAATTTGATGCTAATACTGTTATATGGTTTATGGAATAGGTCTTTGGATTATGGACGCGGATATTCTCTAATGGACGACGGCTGAATTATGAATGACGGACCAGATGCTTGTAATTATCAACTGCCATATGCCAGTCTTCGACTAGCTTAAGAAGGGTGGACTGACATCCATAACCAGCCCTAAAAGTTGATAAAAAGTTATGAAAGATAGTTTGAATATAATAGGTAAGTTGTATTGAGAGAAGTTTTTCGAATATCTTGGGTATAGATGGAAGAACACTTACAGGTCTAAAATTTGTTTTATCCATGTTACATGATTTCTTTAAAGCAGGAATGACCTATACCTCCTTAAGTCTGTTAGGGAGGCAACTATCACAAATGCATCTGTTGAAAAAGTCACTCAGGGGAAACTGTAAAGTCGAGGATCCTGCTTTAACCCTATCTGGCCTGGGCGATTTGGGGCGGAAAGTGCCCCCACCTATATATTTTCTCTACCACTAAGGCTAGAGCGCTGAAACTTACCACCCAGTATCTTGGGTTCAAGCTCCTCCGGAAAATGTAAAAAAATCCAAGATGGCCGCCATGATGACGTCACGGTGACGTCATCTTCTCGGAAGCCATTTTCCGGCCTTTTTGGGGTCGATTTTTCGAAATTTTCATTTTACCGATTTTTCTCTCGAAAAAAAATCTAATAAAATAGGGAATAATTAGTTTTGCATAAATAAAATACTTTTAAGGCCTTTTAGGCAAGGAAAATTTGACGAAATGGAGCGAAAAGATTGAAAAACATGACTTTCGCGGATACCTCATGGCCGCCATTTTGAATTTGCCCATGATCCTCTGCCCGGGGGTATATGAAAATGGGCTCAAAATAACCCCAATAAGATAAGCTTAAAAGTCACGAAGTTTCAGCCTACTCGGTTTTGTCGTTTCGGAGCAGCAGAGAAAAGTTCACTGGGGGGGGGCACTTTCCGCCTCCCCCCAGGCCAGGTAGGGTTAATACGTTTATGTGGGGCCGAGTCGACACCAGTAGCTTTTTTTGGTCTTCATGTTGTCAACATGGCAGTGTAACTAACGTCAGAGGACCTACGAGGTAGGGTTTGATATGATTTAATTGTGTGTACTCGAGAGATGACTTGGGGGCCCTATGTGCTACCGTGAGAGAATTTATATGGCAGTCTCTAATTGACAGTGGGTACTATTAACTTTCCCAGATGTCACCGCTGGTGAGTCATTAGCGTAGCAACTATTATCGCCCTCAGATCCTATTACCCTGAACACTTATCAGCCCAGCAGTACAGCACGAGGTCACCCATCCAAGTCTTGACCGGGCTCAAAGTCGCTTAACTTCGGTGATTTTACTAGAACCGATGCGTCCAACGTGATATGCTGTTTCAGGGAACCTTCAAAAGTCATAGTGAAACATACAGCCAAGGGTCCCCGATGGGCATGACCGTGCACTCGCTGAGCCATCAATAAATAATAATTTTTTTTATTATAAATGAAATTTTCATCAGAATTCGGTCAGCTCAGAACTTGCTGCTAACAATGTCCTAATGCACGTTCATGCCCAAAATCAAGGTTCTAATGTCAACGGTTCTCCTTATGTTGCCGACGAAAGGATTCGGATGGACTGACTGACTGACTCACTCACTCATTACCGGACAATTTGCAAATGGTAGCCTACTTCGTAGGAATAATATTTTTGACCTGGGTTGGGTTTACCATGTCAAAATTAAAATTGGCGCACCCATCTGAAGGAGCATTTTCAGTAATAGACTGTATACTATAGGGTGATCATCAGCTACTGGTATATCCTCAGCCACACCAATGTTTTCAGCAATATTGACATAGTAATCATTAAATATTTCACATACATGTTGCTGATCAGTAATAATCACATTGTCTTCTAAAAGTAATATATTGTTATCTGGTCCTTTTCCAGTTTTTGAAAGAAAAGGCTTGATAGTAAGGCTTGAAATGTTTAGATTTTTGTCCATCACTTCAGCGCTCCTTGGAATAGAGGCCCATGGACTGTCGTCTACTAAATTTCTTTGTTTTCGATATGCTTCCCAGTTTTTGCAGACTTATATTTGTTGTATTTATTTTGTAGCATTTTCTTCCTAAAATTCTTATATGATCACCAATATCAATATATATTGGTGAAGAGGAATATCAAGTATGTCTGTACATAGGTAAACCAAGATGGTGAATCAGGGAAATACCATCTAGACGTATAACACTATGAAATCTTGGTGCGAAATATTCGCCGATATTCTACGAGGAACCATAACAAGCCAATCACGACAATTTCTACCTTTTCTCCCTGACAATGATTGAGGTTTAGTTCATGAGATTAACATTGTCGAAAATGAAGTGTCAGCACCACTTTTCCTCGTTCGAATGCCACCGGTCGTCCCGTGTCATCTGTTATATCCACCGTGATAGTGTTGATGTCGGTTTGTTGTACGGGTAGGTAGAGCATGTGGGTGAAACTGTGGGTGACTTGTTCTCCATACGTCTTTTTAATGGGGACCACCCGTAATAGAGGTGTGTTGATATCGCCCACGATGTGGTTGTCGACTACGTCCGAGTAGACGTAGAGTCCGTACATACCCGACTTCATATCCATCGGGGTCTGGCCATGGTCCTCGGATGGACCCGTGTAGGTCGCGTGAGCGAGACCCAGCATTTACTGTAGGATAGGACTCAGTACGACACTCACGTTGGCGGTGAGGAGGATCTGTGCCTTGCCGTTGTGTGCGTTGTAATCGAAGTCCACGTGATTCCTGAAGGGAAAGGATTTGATGGGTTTTGAAACATTCGTGACCTCCCGTAGAGCATTATAATGCAACAGTCTTGTCAGCCCCTGCATGAACTCCTTGGGGGTATCGTATTGGCCTTCGGGGAGGGAGAGTTGGGTGTTTTTGCCTTCGTAGGTCACCTCGTACCACACTTCATTGGCTCGCAAGTTGTACCACGAGTAAGGGTATTGGATATCCACGAGGCCACATTCCCATCGTCCAGGTAAATGCAACGGTTGCGGTAACTGGGTGACGTACTTGGCCAAGGTGTCGCCAGGAAACACATCCAGCGAACTGTTACTGGGTAGGGTGAGGTAAAACATGGCGACTGAACTGTCCTGCTGCTGCTGTTGGTTTTAATAGGTGTTCCAGGCCTTGGGCGGTTGTGTCCGGCGTCGTGTTCGTCGCGGTGACTTGCTACGTGTCACAGCTCTGGAGATGTGGGGTGTCCTGATCAAGGATGGTTTTTTGAAGGTCTGAAAAGAAGGTGCCCGTTGTGGTGGTTGTGTTTTGGGGAGTGACTCCGGTTCCCATTCGGCTTCCCAAGAAGGTAGTGGGTCCCTCGAAGATTGCTGGGTCCGCTGCATAAAGGCCTAGCGGTGGGGATTCCACACCAATTCCTGTGGTACATTCATGTCTTTCAAGCCTTGGGCGAAGACCTCCCATCCTGGAGGATCCGTGTGCGACCTGCGTTGACGCATCAGGTCATTCACTAAATCCATAATGTGGGTCCCGGGGACCACCTGATTCTGTACCAGGAGTTCGCCTTTATCATTCCAAGTCATGTTAGGATTGTGTTTCATCCGTTGTAATACCAGGCCAGCTTGTTTCTTGAACGATGCAGGTACTCTCTTCAGCACTTCGTCTTCGACCCACTGTGGGGCTGTGGGTGGTATCCCTGGTAATGGCAGCTGTTGGAGCGGTGCGGAGGTAGGCAGTGTCACGTGGTGGTGGTGCTGGGGTAGAGAGGGTTTTGTATTGGTCCATGAACGTCATGTACCGTTGAAGCGTCTCATTGTACCGTTGTACTTTCTCAGTGTCGCTTAACCCCGGTCTCTGTAAGATCTATTGCATCTCTCCATCGAGGGCGTTTATGGTCTTCACCGTAGGTGGGACAGGGTAGGGCGATTGGAGGTTTTGAAGGAACCGTGGTTCGACGAGGACCATTTTTTTCGTGTGGTTCATTGTCGGCCAAAGAGTCCACCCAACACTGGACCGAACACGGAAGCGGCCAACGGTGCTAAGATGGCCCCGAGAAAGCCGCCTTTCTGTAACACCTTTTTCTTTTGTGTTTGAGGGACCCGCTTCTGGACTAGGGTTCGGAGACCTGTCTTATGCTTGGCCAACTTGGTCTTCTGAGCCGGGGTCAGTGGTACGTTGCCTTTTAACAGGTTGTACCTGATCTCGCAAAGACAGCGTACAAGGTCAGGGTCCGCACCGTGTACAATGGTTCGGACTAACTCGGGTGGGGCCATCTTCAATACACGGAGCGTCGGAGCGTGCTTCCGTACTCGCGCAGACATCATGTACAACTAATGCTAGAACCCACAACTCTGCTCTTTCTATCTACTTCAGAGAACAGAGACACAGTCAACCATGCTGTGGTATTAATTCTTTTTATTATCTCCATCATCAAACACACATACCCCAGCTGGGGGCGCCACTGTGGATGTGTTTACATTATTTTTGCATGTACACGTGGTGGGTCTCTCTGGGAAAGATGCCGGTCCGTAGTCGAAGGTGGTCGGGGGTGGCTTGCTTGAGGTCGAAGAGCATATACCCGTGCGGAGGGGTTGTGGCATCTTTAAAGGCTTCCAACGCAAACGGTGTGCGGCCGGGATACATCTGTCTCGCCAGGTGCAGCAGTTGAGTGGTATCTCTCGGGTTTTTGAAGACCACCAGGTAGTGGGCATTTAAGCTGATGTTCCGATGTTCTTTGTTTTTACTAAACAGATTCTGCACAATGTAGATGATGCTGAGCCGTCGATGATGGCTGCCTTTGGTAAAGAGCTAGGTGACCCGCGCATCCGTCTCCGCCATGAGATCATCCAGAACCACCAAGGTGTCGGGTTCCAAATCGGCCAGGTTGGGTAGGCCTTCCACGAACGCGATGTGGGGCATTGATGCATACGCTGCCTGCCATTCTCCGTAACACCACACGACTCGGGCAATGGGTGGGGTGATCATGCTGTCGGCGTGTTGAAGGAGCTTCCTGACGAAGTGCTTTTTGCCGGAGCCCGTCGGTCCTGCGATGACGCAAGTGAAGGGATGCTGCCACCGAGGGACCATGGTTCGAGCTGTATGTGCTGTCGTGGTAACTCGCTCTTGTAAATTTGGTACGAGTGAACTGGAGTGGTGGTGGTGGGTATAACGTCGGTCGTCGTTGTTTGTTCACTGCGAGTGATGATGGTGGTGGGTACAACGTCGGTCGTCGTTGTCTGTTCAGTGTGAGGGATGAAATGCGGTGGGTTTTCAGACGTAGTGGGTGTACTTGGTGTAGGTGTGGAGCTTGGTGTGGAGCTCGATGGGGCTTGTACACGGGGTGTGGTGGTGACTGGGCTCGATACGGGGTTGACTGGTGCTATCTGTAGACTGGTTTCACTGATGGCTGGTGTTCTCAGTTGGTTAAGTAACGTGCTGACACAGGCTACGTCGTAAAACACACCTCCGTACAACACACGCAGCAGGGTTAGCAGTATCACCACAAAGCCCACTTGCGCTTTGCGCGTTTTGGGAGACGCTGTGTTCAGAGGCAGCTGCTGTTTGTCCATAGCACTGTGGTCGGACGTGGAATGAAGGATGACGGCAGTGATGTCTGGCTTTATAATCGTTTCACCTGGTTGGCAGTGACCCAGGAATTGAAGGAACTGGGCCAGCCTTGCCATTTGACGAAATGAAACAGTTTGCCACGTCGACGTTCCGTTTTCAAAATCTGCTCCACCGTGTAGTAGTCTTGCTGTGTTTTTACGACAGGCTGTAATTCCTTCTCGTAAAACGTCCCTAGCAACGGTTCCCCATGAAGATCTTCCAGTTCATAGATTCGCTGCTGTCGGGGTAGGCGCCGTTTAATCAGGAAGTGCTCATCGCTCCAGTTGGGCAAGTAGCTTTTCTCAAATTGACCTTTGACTTTACTGATCCGTACAGGTTCCCCGACCTTATACACCGCCTTCGTCGTTCGCTGCGATTGCCTGGGGTACAAGACACGCCGGACTTGGGCTTCATTACGTTGAGTCACGGTAATGGGGGCTTTCTCTATACTCCGGTGATAGGCTCGATTGTAACCACTCACAAGTTTCGGGAGAACATCGATGTACCGCCTTGTATTCTTATAGGTGAAATATGTATACATGCGGCCTTTGAATGTCCTGTTGAACCTTTCCACCACGGAAGCCTTGGTCTCGTTGTACGTATGGAAGAAAAACACCTTCTGGCCTTTCAGAAACTGTTGGAACGGTCTGTTGCGGAATTCCGTGCCTTCGTCGGTTTGCAAATACAAAGGTTTGCGCCCGATCTTGAAGATGTCTTTGAACGCCGCTATGAGATTTGCCCCCGTTTTCGTCCGGATGGGTACCACCCACGCATACTTCGATAGGATATCGATGCACGTCAAGATATACCGATTCCCATCGTTGTGTTTGGCAAAGGCGCTCATATCGACCAAATCCGCTTGCCACTGGGCATCTATTCCTCCCACGATGACCCGGTTCCGTAGAAAATGGCGACGGACAGCTCGATGTAAGGTATAGGTGTCTTGTTTTCTTAACCAATCTCGGACTTGGGTACGTTGTATCCCCTGGGGTTTGGCCGCTCGATAGAGAGCCGACAATGCACTATAGACCGCCGGACTATCGGGACTGTAGTATAAGTTATCCAACACCTTCTCCCAGCGCTTCATGGTGACATATGATGATGGATCCTGGCTCTATCGTTTATTTATAACGGGTATATCTTGGGCCGGAGTTTCTTTCTGATTTTCTTCGTTGGCTTCCACAGTGTCCATGGTAAATGACCAGTCCAACTCGTGTGATGACCGCTTGATAACGCTTGATCCACATCTGCCACGGCATCTTCCAATGCAGACCATAGATCAGGGTGAAGGGTAAAATGCACTGTACCCCCATCTAGCCGAGCCAATTGAGCAAAGAAAGGACCGCGTCGGATGTACTCATCGTGACACAAGTGGAGGAGGTCGCCGTCCAGTTCACCAGACAACACCCGTTTGAATTTGGTCCAGCCCTCCCGGGACAGACGAATGTGGGCCGGGCACGGTTGTGTAGGGTCCGCATCACAGATGTCTCCCACCTCCTCCATGATATCGACCTTATCTGCATAAACGTGCAGGAAAACCTCGGGGGTCAAGCTGAGATACGCCAGTATTATATGCTCCGTCATGGTCAGTACGTGAATGGTACCAGATTTGACTGTCTCTCGTATTTATAGGGAGAACCCCGTGAGATCAAAGGATCGGGTGGTCAAAGTCTAGCCGGGTAATCAATGGCACCGTCGTCTGGTTCATTGCTAGACATTTGTTCATTGGGTTCTGCCGCCGCTTCTCTCAGGGCACGAGCCCACTCCAACTCGTCTGATGACCGCTCGTCCGGTGTAAACAGCTGGTCCACGATAGGCACCACTTTCTCAAAGGCTGTCCACAGATCGGGGTCCAGGGTGAAGCCTCGCGTAGGGTCTTGGTAGTGGCCCAGGCGTGGGAAGAAGGGTCCACGGTGTACGTTGATGGCATTGTCTATGTGGATGAGGTGTCCGTCGAGCTCGCCGCTCAACACCCGTTTAAATTTGGTCCAGCCGTCACGGTGTAGCGTAACCGTATTCGATACGGTCTCAGCGCGCGACCAGCAAACATCTCCACCGTCTTCCACGAGGGTGACTTTATCTTCATAGACGTGTAACCCCACCGGGGTGTAAGGGGAAGGATGGCTCGTAGAACTGGTGACATGGTTGACCCAATGACGATCGTTGAATGACGCACACTGTGTCTGATCCTCGTATTTATAGTCCGGTCCCACTGGCAATGCCACAGCGCCAGGGCCAATAGGGCACAGACCATGACTAGGCCAACCAGCCGTCGCTGATTCCGGCGTGAGCGCTCGTGGTCCATAGCCCGAGCATCAAGGATGGCTGTCAAAGTCCAGTAGTGGTGAGTGATGGCACACCTGTCCATCGAGTGCACTCTGTCGAGGACCGCTTCTGTGAACTCGTACTACGTATTAGTCTGATGGGTTAGTCCAAAAAAGAGAGCAACAACAACAACAAAGATTACAGCGCTGGAGGATCCCCTGGTAAATCTTCTCCGCGTCTCATCGTATAGCTCCGGTGAGGCCGGCTCAGGCTGGTCAGGTCAAGCAGGCCAATGAATGCAGCATTGCCCTAAACATTCCCACTTTTATACACCTACATGGAAGTACCCGGATGTAGGCGCGGACGTAGGCGAAAGCATCCCAGTACCCGGATGTAGGCGCAAACATGAGCGAAATTCTAGTACCCGTCCATTGGTTCTTTTATCGATCGCTCATTAGCTCTTTTTTTCGACCGCTGATTGGTCCAAATGGAACTGCCCATCCTTCCCAGGTTAATTTGCAATCCCCTTTTTGGGTTCAAACTCTGTATATCGATGCCGCAACATTGTTGCCGAACCTTGCCGAAAGGGAGACCTTGGACCTTTTGACCTGGATGTGACCTTCGACCTTTTGATCCGACATTCACCCGCGCACTGCCGGTGATGACGCGCGCGCGCGCGTGCGGCCGGAGAACCCGCGCGCGCACGCGCTGCGGCCGGAGTAACCCGCGCGCTGCGGCCGGGGCGGGCCGGGCCGGGAAAACCCCAACAGACAGGTCAGTACATGCATTCCTATCATGTTCCCAGGTCACACCCCATTCATACAGACCCTCATGCATACCCGGATGCAGGTGCAGACGTCAGCGAAATTCTGGCGGGAAATCCCCGACAGACAGGTCGGTACATGCCCTATCATGTTCCCAGGTCATGCCCCATTCACCCAAGCCGGAAGTGACGTCATACCCCTAATTTTACATGCACCCATCCATGACTGGATGCACCCATCGGATGCCCCCTCACATTGATACCTCACTCGACCCCATCGGTCCATTAGTGGCCCACCTAGACCCCCAAAACGGCTATTTCATACCCTTTGTCTACCGCGCATGCGCAGAATGACGATGTTTCAACCCCACACCTAGCCCGTCGGATGCGCCTTCACATAGGCTTCACATTGATACCTCATACGACTCCATCGACCCACTAGTGGCCCACCTAGACCCCAAAACGTTTATTTCCATACACTTTGTCTATAGATTTAATATGCATTCCTAGTACCCGGTCCTCTGCATGACAGAACTGTACAACCCAGAACAAGTCTGGACATGCCTTGATCTCGGAGAGCCAGGTGTTCGGCACGTGAGCTCACTCACGCAGACGACAGACCAGGTGTTCACCGTCACATTGTAGCGAACGTGCAACAATGTTGCAATTCGGGGAGCCAGGTGTTCGGCACGTGACAACCCCAAGAAGACGACAGCGAAATTCTGGCGGGAAACCCCCACAGACAGGTCAGTACATGGCCTATCATGTTCTGAAGATCGGACCTGACCGAAGAAACACGGAGATCACCCAAGAGACACGAAGATGAACGACATTGTGGAAAAACCCCACATCAGATACCTTTTCTGCTCTGATTCGAACATCCAATATGGCCACCAGGCGGCCATCTTGGATTTCCCTATGAAACTTCGTTATCATGATTTATCAGGAAGAACCGCATGGATCTTTCTCAAATTTGATACACAGGTTCCCCTTGGGGTCTAGTTGCGCAAGATACAATTTGCGGTCTGATTGAAAAATCCAATATGACCACCAGGCGGCCATCTTGGATTTCCAGATGAAACATTATCGCGATTTCTCAGGAACTACTGCATGGATCGTTCTCAAATTTGGTACAGAGGTTCCCCTTGGGGTCTAGTTGCGCAAGATACAATTTGTAGTCTGATTGAAAAATCCAATATGGCCACCAGGCGGCCATCTTGGATTTCCAGATGAAACATTGTTATCGTGATTTATCAGGAAGTACTGCATCGATCTTTCTCAAATTTGGTACAGAGGTTGCCCTTGGGGTCTAGCTGTGCAGTATACCATATATGGTCTGATTGAAAAATCCAATATGGCCACCAGGTGGCCATCTTGGATTTCCCCATGAAATTTTGTTATCGTAAATTCTTGGGATATTACTGCATGGATGTTGATACACAGGTTCCCCTTGTGGTCCAGTTGTGCAAGATACCTTTTTTTGGTTCATTCCAATATTGCCGCATCTTGAATTTCCCATGAAACTTTATCATAAAATCTCAGGAAATAACTGCATGGATCATTTTATAGTGTTCCGGGGGGACAACACAAGTTAGAAACTCATCTATTGCAGTTCTTTAGTAAAAATTTCTCACAGCTACTTTCTCCAGTTACAGACAGATTACCTACAGTGCCGTGGCACTATCTTTTACATCTTCGCAGACAGATGGGGGTATGTCTTGGTTAGGCCATACCTCACCAGAGATTACTTTCATTGGAAAAATGTCCTGTTACATCTCATTGCCATCGTAACAACCCAGTCGCACATATTTCGTACTCGACATGTCTCCCCTTGGTGCATATACCCACAAAATATTGGAATCGGAGGTTAAAAACTGTCCAATGTACTGTCCGGACACGAAGTGGACAGACGGACGAACGACTGCAACACATAATAAAAATTGGTTCTGGTTATTGCTTATACAGCTTACTGACAATCACACATTATATTTTGGTATAATTGCCTTTATTCCATAACCTCCAATTACAATCATGAATTTGCAGCTTGACCTCCTGTGAAATCTACTATGTTGCCATTTTGTTCAGGGGAGACAACGCAAGTTAGAAAATCATCTGTTGCAGTTCTTCAGTAAAAATTTCTCGCAGCCACTTTCTCCAGTTATAGCCAGATGAGCGCTACAGTGCCGTGGCACTATCTTCTATTTTTTGCTGCACTGTTTTAATCGGATTATTCTTATGACATCTCTTACTAACATACAGTACCCAAGGATGATAACGTTTTTTTCCTTGTGAGAAAAACGCGATTGGGTCGTCCCATGAATTAAATCTAGTGCGTGACGGAATCACCAAAAAATCGTGACGGAATCACGAGTGCGCTTTTGAAATCTTCTCGGTAAAAGAGCTTTATTAATTACACATATTCTCCTAAAAAAATATTCATAGGAGGAATTTATCACTTCTAATTATAAAATTAAAACTCTGAACTCTTATTTTGGCCAATGAATACAGTTCGTGTCACATGCATATCTTTCTACAGATGTTTTAAGATAGTGTATTTTTCAGTAAAATGCAACTGTTCTTCCTTGACTGAGTTCATCAGGTTTATAAAATTGCGGGGAAAATATTTCGCATCTTCTCTGTTATTGGCGTGTTCCCGGAGATCATAGGAAGCGAATAGAAAAAACAGCATGCTAATATCTGGTCTACGACATAATGTGGTGTGAATTTTATGCGAAAAAGGGTTGTTTTTAGCAATGTCCGCTTTTTGGTGGAATTCATGTTTAAAAGTTTGAAGCGCTCGTTATTGAAATTGCATTCTCTATAAACAGACTTTTATCGTCTTATCGCCTAGTTACTGCTGTCAAGTTTAAATTAAAGTATAATATCCTCTGAAATATTGTAGATTTTTCGTTATATACATGGCAAAAAGTGGCTACATGTTTAACGTTTCATTTTGAGATGGGTAACATGTGAGATGCTTCATAATGCTACATGTTTCACCCTGTTTTCCTTTGAAAACATGTCTCAAAGACGTGAGAATACAGCTATTTGAGGGTTGTGACATGCTTCAATCGCGTTGCCGTTTCACTATAATGACCCGAATAGCTGTTTGAAACATCAAAGCCGAAACACGTACAACCGAGTCGCAAAAGCGACATGTCTCAAGGAACACAGTATAAAAGACGGATAATGCTGTCTGGTGCATGGAAGCACTGGCTTCCAAAAAATTATTTCTGGTCTTTAGAGATCGTGAATATATCTGTCGGTATTGAGAATAAACAGACCGACCAGTTTAATTGAATTACTTGCATCGTAATATAATTCTTCCAGGCCTAGGGTATTTGACTGTTTGAGGCCTGCCAAGGCCTGGGAAGAGACGCCTCCTCCCCACTAAATATTTTTTACTCCTTGATTCTAAAAGCCCACAAAATATATCTTGGCGTCCGCTCTGCTAGAAAGTGCAAAATAAAATATCCAATCCTTGAACACTTCACAGTTACGTCATATTCTAAATATGATTTTTTTTGTCCATTTTTCGGTCAGATTTTCCAGTTTGTTTATTTGTGCTACGTTCTCCGAAGTAAAATACATAGTACATTAGGGAAGAATTATCTGACGTGAAATAAAATAGTTCATGCACTCTTATCCACAAAAAAAAATATCGAAGAAAAAGGTACAACATCACTTTTCTGGTACCACACATGACCGCCGCATTAAATTTGCCAATGATCCTTTTGTGGGAGGGGTATGCAAATAGGAGCAAACTGACTCAAATATAATACGCCGTAAAATCACGCAGGGTTAACTCCTAATAATTTGTTGTTTTCGGGGTGAGGGCATAGCGCCCCTTCTTGTTTGGGAAGGTTAAGAGTCTTGTTAAACATTCATACCAACAAAATACACAGCAGAGAAAGCTATAAAAAAAAGAGTGACATTGATGGGGCATCAATGAGAGCTAGCGTTGGAAGAAACAACAATTGTGTTCTTTGTGTGATCAGAGCTACATCCAGTATTTTAAATGTGTGTAGCGCATCAGGATATTTTCTGGACAATATGATTGCTCTATATACTATTACAGCCTTGCGCGGCATTCGGCCATTGTGTGGCACAAATGACACCAAAACATACAGGCATCTTCACATTTCAAGTTCAATATTACACTAATGTTCCGTCAATTACCTTGACCTATTGAATAGAGTAAATTGGTCAAACTAGGAAACACACGTGATGTCATATAGCCAATCAAGATAGGAGCTTGCCAACACAGTGCAGCGAGGATTTTCTTTGATGTCAGCCTGTGTGATTTCCAAACATGGCAAGTGGTGGTTGTATATATTGATGTTGATTTCTTTCTAATAGTCAATGAAATTTGAATTTTAAAGAGGTCATACATTGCACTCCTCCTAATATGGATCACGGAATATTTATAGAGCTATGACATCACCAAACTTGTATTCTGATCAGATATTGTGTTATGTTCAGCCAAGGCAACACGTGTGGTGTTCGACTTGGATATGCGAAGATGAAACCAGGAGGAGAGAGGGGATACTATTTTTTATCTTTATGAAAATATTGAATATTGTTGATGTGTGAAACAATATTCCTCTTCCCTCTCTGACTGTGATCACTGTTGTGACAACTTGAGACGAGTCTCGGACTCCGTTATTTTAATAATCATTTGCGATCCGTATTCCATTCCCCGAAACGGAATGGAATTTCAACGACTCTCTCTCAGAGATATTTACCGCGAGCAGATAATAAATCATATTTAAGTTACAGACATTCATGTATCTAGATCAGCAAGTATGGTCGATATCTGTATGCAATATAATACCCCTGCTGCTTCCTGTGTGCTGGATTAGGCTGTGTCATGTCAACAGACCGATGTAGCAACTTGAGTAAATTATTATTTGGTCAATATCTGAATGTAAATGTACCATTTGATGTGAATCAGTGATCTAGTTCACCAAAACTTGAACACATTATTGTCATGAACAATTTGCACGCCATGATAAATGGGTTCACATCAGGAATTATGATGTACGGAACATATATCTGCCTGGAATGATCATATTCATTGTTAACCTGACGAGCAAGCTTGTCTAATTGCATATGTTCCTGTATGTAGCCTATCGTTATTGTTTGTTTACACCTGAGTTAGACTTCCACCGAAGATCGGAGAATAAAAACTGATGCAAGCAGAATTCAATAAACGTTTCGTGTATTTCTGTTTCTCTCACAGGCGATCTGTCGAACTGATGAAACATGTAATGGGAGATAGACTATTTTGAAACACTTGCAAGTTTGAGACATGTTTGGACCCGTTTCGGTTGCGACGTGTCTCAAACGTTGAGACAAAGTCATGTTTGGGCTTAGATGTTTAATTTTGAAACATGTAGTCGGCCGTAACCACAGGTCTCATATTGAGACATCAACACATATGAGGACGACACGTGTTTCAAATTGAAACATGAAGCCGTTTCCAAATGAAATATTTATGTACTTTGAGACAAAATCATTTTTCATTTTGAGACGTTAAACATGTCGCTAATTCTTACAGTGTAATCTTTGGAAATGTTCGTGACGAAATCACAGTGAAAGTCCTTCGTTTTGACTGGTGTTACTGATGGTTTATTTTTATTTTATTTTTTGCTGCTTTGTTTCAATCTAATTATCGTTATATGATTATATGATTGTTATATGATCTACAGTACCCAAGGATGATAAGATTTTTTCCTCGTGAGAAAAGCGCGATTGGGTCATCACAGGGGTTAAATCTAGTCCGTGACGGAATCACAAAAAAAAATCGTGACAGAATCAGGAGTGCGCTGTTCAAATTTTCTCGGTAAAAGAGCTTTATTAATTACACATTTTCTCCAAAAAATATCTTTTCTATATGTTTTAAAATAGTATACTTTTCAGTAAAATGCAAGTTTCCTTCCTTGACAAGCTCATCAGGTTTATAAATTGCGGGGAAAATATTTCGCGACAAAAACACATCTTCTCTGTTATTGGCGTGATAAAAACAGCATACTAATATATGGCGTACCTAAAATGTGGAGTGAGTTTTGTGCGAAAAATTGCGATTTTCTGGTGACGGGAGCTTTCATGTGGAAATCATGGATAACGTAGGCTATTCATAAGCGGATCAACTTTGAAGCCCCCTCTTTGAACACAAAGAATATGGACGACATGCATCAATTAAATGTTGTCGTATTTTTCTGAGGATAAAGTTTCTTCACAACCCAAAAGGGCGTGACTGTACCATATATAAGTGTAATAGAATTGGAATTTAAAACTCTATTGCAAAGTATCAACTGTTATCAAATCACCCCAAGTAACGTAATCATGTTATTAAAACGTCGAGATAACATTGTGCTGAATGTCATGATGATTCTCCTTATGAACATCAAAATTATAGGAAACGGGATACTTTTAATGATATTTTAAGAATGTTTTTTATAAATTCTTTAACCTTGTGAAGTATACGCCCTATTCTATACCATGGTGCTTTATTCTCTTTTATCCTTTACTTTTATATAATTCATTGTTAAACACAGAAGTGATGCTCGCTTCGTCGAACACAGCACGGCACTGTGCATTGAATAATTGATGTTGGTGGAGGGAAATGAATACTGCATCATACCATGATCCAGCACGATGAATCAAATCCGTCCTGTGTTGAACCTACACTTTTACAGCATAGGCCTACACCCATTACTGTCTCGCGTCAAATCGCAAATTTATTCTATGAAAGTCGTTCAGAGATAAATTCCACAACAAGTATCGAAAATGAAAATTAAAATCAGCTTATGACTATAAGAGATTTTTTAATATAAGAACAATATAATACAAATGTTTCTTTTTAATAAAGTACAACATTAGGTTCCCCTCTAACTCTATTCGTTTTGTACTAGCAAATGCCCGTGGAAAAATTATCATTGAAGTAATAACGCAATTAATTAGTTTAGTAATTAATTTATGGTGTCGGTCACTGTAAATGCAATAATTGAGTTCAACATTGATGGTTTATAAACTGCGTGGACGGAAAGACTTAATAATAGCGGTTGGTGTGTAATCAGGAAGACAATAGAATACACGGATGTTGCTTCATTTTTGTGCTGTTTAAAGGTCTGATACGCTAATGATCGCCCGTAAGGAATTCACAAAGGAAATTGCTGTAAATTGCATGATATTAACATAATTAACCTCTCAAAGTAGGCCCTATGATTCAGAAATCATGGTTTTGACAGCGTGAGAAAAAAAAACAATAAAAAAAAACAGAAAAAACCCCAGACAGACATAGACATAGACACAGAAACAGTGTAGAGAGCCAATACCAGGGTGGGGGTGTTGTGACGGAATTCTGAACTGGGTTAGGATTCTTGGATAGGCCGTCGTATCCAATGCAGCGCAGTACACATGTGAGCTGACACAGACAAACGTATGGACATTTCAGCTGTGACAGACATATGAACACAGTTGCTCATCCCCCCTTCTCCCGTCAGTAGTAGGTAGAGTTGATTAAATAGCCACAGCCCTCCACTGCGCATGCGCAGAATTTATTTTGGGGGCGTGGCTATGTGTGTGCGCATGCGTGAGTTTATGCAAATGAGTTTGATGCAAATGAGGTCATTGGGTTCATTGGGTATATTCAAGATGGCGGCTTGTTTTTGTAGGGTGGGGGTGGTCGGATTCAAGATGGCGGCTTGTTTTTGTATGGTGGGGTGGTCGGATTCAAGATGGCGGCTTGTTTTTGTAGGTTAGGGGTGGTCGTATTCAAGATGGCGGCTTGTTTTTGTATGGTGGGGGTGGTCGTATTCAAGATGGCGGCTTGTTTGTGTGTGTTATGGGTTTTTCCCAGCCCTCATTTGCATATGTTCAAGATGGCGGCTTGTTTTTGTAGGGTGGGGGTGGTCGTGTTCAAGATGGCGGTCTGTTGTCCGCTGAAAATATGCAAATGAGGTCATTGGGTTCATTGTGTTTATTCAAGATGGCGGCTTGTTTTTGTATGTTAGGGGTGGTGTGTTTCAAGATGGCGGCTTGTTTTTGTATGGTGGGGGTGGTCGTTTTCAAGATGGCGGCTTGTTTTTGTATGTTAGGGGTGGTCGGTTTCAAGATGGCGGCTTGTTTTTGTATGGTAGGGGTGGTCGTATTCAAGATGGCGGCTTGTTTGTGTGTGTTATGGGTTTTCCCCAGCCCTCATTTGCATATGTCGTTTTCAAGATGGCGGCTTGTTTGTGTGTGTTAGGGGTGGTCGTTTTCAAGATGGCGGCTTGTTTGTGTGTGTTAGGGGTGGTCGTTTTCAAGATGGCGGCCTGTTGTCCGCTGAAAATATGCAAATGAGGTCTTTGCCTATGTCGTTTTCAAGATGGCGGCATGTTTGTGTGTGTTAGGGGTGGTGTGTTTCAAAATGGCGGCCTGTTGTCCCTGAAAATATGCAAATGAGGTCAATTGGATATAAAAGGAGTCCATTTTTAGGGAAAGGGGTGTATACAATCTGACTTACCTGACCTGACCTGTCTCCCTGCCTGCCTGCCTGCCTGCCTGCCTGCCTGCCTGCATCCCTGCCTTGCTTGCCTGCCTGCATTCTGCCTGTATGGAATGCATGTACTGACTTGGTTCTGGGTTTTTTCCATCACGGTTGTGCGCAGGTGTATGACGTCACTTCCGGTCTGCGTGAATCAGGCGTGACCTGGGACTATGGGATGCATGTACTGACTTGGTTCTGGGGTTTTTCCCTCACGGGGAGGTCACGTGATCAGTTCAAGGTCATATCCATTTTTTATCGATATGTCAACCCCACACCCAGTCCATTAGATGCTCCTTCACCTATGCTTCACTTTGATACCTCACTCGACCTGTGGTGTGAGTGAGTGCAAGAATGTATTCATCCGCGGTGATGCAGTCATGTCTGGTGGTGATTCGGTCTCGGGAAAAAGCTTCCTTGCCCAATGCCTACGGACTTTACCGAAGATACACGGACTTTAACGAAAAGACACGGACGTACACGAAAAGACGCGAAGGTGAACGCCATTGTGGGAAACCTCCCACAGACAGGTCAGTACATGCATTTCTATGTTGTTCACGCATAATAAAAGGATTGATCTGTAATCTGTGTTGTTGTTGTTGCTCCTTTTTTTGGACTAACCCATCAGAATAGTACGTATCACGGACTACACCCGTAGAGCTACATCTGGTCTATAAAACATGTCCCTCTGTATCCCACACCTTCATTTCTACACAGCCATGGCGGAGATCCAGCCCCATGCGACTCGCATTTTACAGTATGCCACCGTGGTGAATTCATTCACGGGTTACCGAGCAGTGGTCCGGTCCATGTTTGCAGATGGCGACGACAACGAGGGACGACGCCAGATCCTGAACGAGTTCACGGAAGCGGTCCTCCACAGAGTGCACTCGATGGACAGGCGTGCCATCACTCACCACTACTGGACTATGACAGCCATCCTTGATGCTCGCGCTATGGACCAGGAGCGCTCACACCGGAACCAGCGCCGGCTGGTTGGCCTCATACTAGTCTGTGCCCTATTCACCCTGGCGCTGTGGTATTGACACTATAAATACGAGGGAAAGAGACAGAGTGTGTATCATTTACCGTTGGACATTGAGAGCAAGCATGTCGCTACCACTACGAGCCATCTTGCCTCTTACACCTAGTGTGCGGTTATACGTGTATGCAGATAAAGTCAAACTGGCGAAAGACGATCTAGCTATTTACTGGACACCCGCTGAAATGCTATGGAATCCGGTGACACTAGAGCGTGATGGGTGGAATAAATTTAAACGCGTGTTGAGCGGAGAACTGGACGGAGAGCTCATCCACCTGGATAATGCCATGTACGTCTAT
>JAVTVY010012685.1:0-51947 GCA_036873755.1 Hanleya hanleyi
AATGAAAATTATGGCCTTGTACTCGTTTTTTTTTATCACGGCAGAATGTCTCAATTGAACTTTCTCAATTGATCAACTATTTAATTAGTCTTTTTTTTTATCACGGCAGAATGATCCAACCGATCCAATTCAACATTTCCAACTATTTAAAATATAAAAACTAGAAGGATTTCTCTTTTTTTTGGGGTGCACGGCACAATGTCACTTTCTCAATGTATCAAGTATTTAAAATACAAGGATTTCTGTGATCGGAAGAATGAAGTGACAGACTGACCGTACCCTTTGTTAATTTTTTTTGGACACAAAATGTGTCAATGTTACATACATATATGTAGGAGGATTTGACATCGATTGAAAAATGTAGGCCTACATATACAGCAAGGCTACCAAAGAGCTCGCCTGGTATTTCCTTCCGATATGTATTATTCTTTCCTTGCCATGCTTCATCCACTCCAGTTGTGTACCAATTCAAAAACATCCCCTCCATCGTGAAATGATGGACAATGTGTATGGCATGTGTATGGCAAGTTTAGGCTCAATTGTTTTACTTAATTGGAAAGTAAAGCAGAGCCTGTGTTCAGTGATCCGTCAGTTCAGCTACTTGGATAGTTTCTTTGGTCGCTGTTCTATCTCTTAATCTGCATGCATGCGAGACCTTGGAAAGTAAAGCAGAGCCTGTGTACTGATCCGCGAGTTCAGCTGCTTGGGTTCTAAAACTTAAGTATTTTGTGGAAAATACGTCTCGTCACAAATTATGTAAAGATTAGTTGTAAAAATATTTTTTGTTATATAAATAGGCCGATTCTCTGCAAATGTTATCATTACCCGAACACATCCTCCAGTGCGGAGGCAAGGAGTAGGGGGAGGGGGCGGTGCATCCCCCTGTCACCAGGTCTTAAATCCGAGAATGTCTCCTGATCAGTACTCCATTTCTGTGGAGTGTTTGTTGGCGGTTTCAAGTCATAAATCTTTAAGCCATCCGGAATGACCCGAATATTTCAGGGAACATATTTTCGAAGGATCTGGTCTGTTTGATGCTGTGTTTTGTATTGGTAATTTTGGTGCATCTTCCATGTAAGGATCACGAAATTGGCGAAGAGTGTCTTTAGCGGCGTTTGAAACATTTCCATAAGGGGTCGGTGGTCGGGCTGAGAGTGGTAAATCACTTTGCCTGTCGGCCTATACTACTGCGGTAATGTATCTCTTCATAGAAACGGCGTTACGGCGTTTGGCAGTGTCAACCAGTGTTAGGGAGGAATGTATGTCAAGTCGAGTGTCAAAGCGGTGTTAGGGAGGAATGTACGTGAAGTCGAGTGTCAACCAGTGTTAGGGAGGAATGTATGTCAAGTCGAGTGTCAAAGCGGTGTTAGGGAGGAATGTACGTCAAGTCTAATGTCAAAGCGATGTTAGGGAGGAATGTGCGTGAATTCGAGTGTCAACCAGTGTTAGGGAGGAATGTATGTGAAGTCGAGTGGCAAAGCGGTGTTAGGGAGGAATGTACGTGAAGTCGAGTGTCAAAGCGGTGTTAGGGAGGAATGTATTTGAAGTCGAATGTCAAAGCGGTGCTAGGGAGGAATGTATGTTAAGTCGACTGTCAAAGCAGTGTTAGGGAGGAATGTATGTGAAGTCGAGTGTCAAAGCGGTGTTAGGGAGGAATGTATGTCAGGTCGAGTGTCAAAGCGGGATTAGGACTTAGGGTTAGGTATGCTTCATAACTATCAGGTTTAGGGTCAGTTCAGCTATAGAAGTCAGATAATTTCTCCACCAAAGCGTAACTAGGGTAATGTCGAAGCTGGGTGTTAGGCATGAGTGTGCTTGAAGTTAACTTTCAAAGCACTGTTAGGAAGGAATATATCTGAAGTGCAGTGTCAAAGCTGTATTAGGGAGGAATGTATGTTTAGGTGAGTGTCAAAGCAGTGTCACGGAATGTATGTCAAGTCGAATGTCAAATTGTTGTTAGGGAGGAATGTACGTGGAGTCAAGTGTCAAAGCGATGTTAGGGAGGAATGTACGTCAAGTCGAGTGTCAAAGCGGTGTTAGGGAGGAATGTACGTCAAATCGAGTGTCAAAGCGGTGTTAGGGAAGAATGTACGTGAAGTCGAGTGTCAACCAGTGTTAGGGAGGAATGTATGTCACGTCGAGTGCCAAAGCGGTGTTAGGGAAGAATGTATGTGAAGTCGAGTGTCAAAGTGGTGTTAGGGAGGAACGTATTTGAAGTTGAATGTCAAAGCGGTGTTAGGGAGGAATGTATGTGAAGTTGACTGTCAAAGTGGTGTTAGGGAGGAATGTATTTTGAAGTTGAATGTCAAAGCGGTGTTAGGGAGGAATGTATGTGAAGTCGACTGTCAAAGCTGTGTTAGGGAGGAATGTATGTAATGTTGAGTTTCAAAGCGGTATTAGGACTTAGGGTTAGGTATGCTTCATAACTATCAGGTTTAGGGTCATTTCAGCTATAGAAGTCAGATAATTTCTCCACCAAAGCGTAACTAGGGTAATGTCGAAGCTGGGCGTTCAGCATGAGTGTGCTTGATGTTGACTTTCAAAGCACTGTTAGGAAAGAATATATCTGAAGTGCAGTGTCAAAGCGGTATTAGGGGAAAATGTACGTGCCATCGAGTGTCAAAGCTGTATTAGGGAGGAATGTATGTTTAGGTGAGTGTCAAAGCAGTGTCACGGAATGTATGTCAAGTCGAATGTCAAATTGTTGTTTGGGAGAAATGTATGTGGAGTCAAGTGTCAAAGCGGTGTTAGGGAGGAATGTATGTGAATTCGAGTGTCAAAGCGGTGTTAGGGACGAATGTACGTCAAGTCGAGTGTCAAAGCGGTGTTAGGGAGGAATGTATGTTAAATCGAGTGTCAAAGCGGTGTTAGGGAGGAATGTACGTGAAGTCGAGTGTCAAAGTGGTGTTAGGGAGGAATGTATTTTGAAGTTGAATGTCAAAGCGGTGTTAGGGAGGAATGTATGTGAAGTCGACTGTCAAAGCGGTGTTAGGGAGGAATGTATGTGAAGTCGAGTGTCAAAGCGGTGTTAGGGAGGAATGTATGTAATGTTGAGTGTCAAAGCGGTATTAGGACTTAGGGTTAGGTATGCTTCATAACTATCAGGTTTAGGGTCATTTCAGCTATAGAAGTCAGATAATTTCTCCACCAAAGCGTAACTAGGGTAATATCGAAGCTGGGCGTTCAGCAGGAGTGTGCTTGAAGTTGACTTTCAAAGCACTGTTAGGAAGGAATATATCTGAAGTGCAGTGTCAAAGCGGTATTAGGGACAAATGTACGTGCAATCGAGTGTCAAAGCTGTATTAGGGAGGAATGTATGTTTAGGTGAGTGTCAAAGCAGTGTCACGGAATGTATGTCAAGTCGAATGTCAAATTGTTGTTTGGGAGAAATGTATGTGGAGTCAAGTGTCAAAGCGGTGTTAGGGAGGAATGTATGTGAAGTCGAGTGTCAAAGCGGTGTTAGGGAGGAATGTACGTCAAGTCGAGTGTCAAAGCGGTGTTAGGGAGGAATGTATGTCAAATCGAGTGTCAAAGCGGTGTTAGGGAGGAATGTACGTCAAGTCGAGTGTCAACCAGTGTTAGGGAGGAATGTATGTCAAGTCGAGTGGCAAAGCGGTGTTAGGGAGGAATGTATGTGAAGTCGAGTGTCAGAGTGGTGTTAGGGAGGAATGTATTTGAAGTTGAATGTCAAAGCGGTGTTAGGGAGGAATGTATGTGAAGTTGACTGTCAAAGCGGTGTTAGGGAGGAATGTATGTGAAGTCGAGTGTCAAAGCGGTGTTAGGGAGGAATGTATGTAATGTTGAGTGTCAAAACGGTATTAGGACTTAGGGTTAGGTATGCTTCATAACTATCAGGTTTAGGGTCATTTCAGCTATAGAAGTCAGATAATTTCTCCACCAAAGCGTAACTAGGGTAATTACAAGCGTCTAGTCCGTCATTCATAATCCAGCCGTCGTCCATTAGAGAATATCCGCGTCCATAATCCAAAGACCTATTCCATTTCCATATAACAGTATTAGCACCAAATTCAAAAGACAAAAGTATACATAAACATAGGCTTGTTTCCTGCAAGAGAGAAGCGGTCAACAGTTTTCAATGATGCCGGCAAGACATCATGATGTTCCAAAAATATCAAATCCGTATCGCTGATCAGTATTCTTAATCCATAATATTCGTTATAGAGTCGTCATCTAAAAAAGATGTATCTCAGTCACGCTTTGATTGTGACTGTTCATATGAGTACCATGAGGATCTTGAAGTACATGGGTTCATACGGCCCCTAGCCCCGGGTTAAGCGGAATTAGACACAAGTTACGAAGCGTAGCGCCATAGATCTTGCACGCTACGTTCGTATTTTGCTATCAGCATGCGATATGTATCGCCAACTTTGAGAAACTTTGAGTGGAGGCGCTTGGTGGAATAGCCCTGTTTTATAAGTTTCTGCAACAATGTTTTGTGACGTTGATTAAAGCTGGGCGTTCAGCATGAGTGTGCTTGAAGTTGACTTTCAAAGCACTGTTAGGAAGGAATATATCTGAAGTGCAGTGTCAAAGCGGTATTAGGGAAAAATGTACGTGCAATCGAGTGTCAAAGTTGTATTAGGGAGGAATGTATGTTTAGGTGAGTGTCAAAGCAGTGTCACGGAATGTATGTCAAGTCGAATGTCAAATTGAGGTTAGGGAGAAATGTATGTGGAGTCAAGTGTCAAAGCGGTGTTAGGGAGGAATGTATGTGAATTCGAGTGTCAAAGCGGTGTTAGGGAGGAATGTACGTCAAGTCGAGTGTCAAAGCGGTGTTAGGGAAGAATGTATGTCAAATCGAGTGGCAAAGCGGTGTTAGGGAGGAATGTACGTCAAGTCGAGTGTCAGCCAGTGTTAGGGAGGAATGTATGTGAAGTCGAGTGGCAAAGCGGTGTTAGGGAGGAATGTATGTGAAGTCGAGTGTCAAAGTGGTGTTAGGGAGGAATGTATTTGAAGTTGAATGTCAAAGCGGTGTTAGGGAGGAATGTATGTGAAGTCGACTGTCAAAGCTGTGTTAGGGAGGAATGTATGTGAAGTCGAGTGTCAAAGCTGTGTTAGGAAGGAATGTATGTAATGTTGAGTGTCAAAGCGGTATTAGGACTTAGGGTTAGGTATGCTTCATAACTATCAGGTTTAGGGTCATTTCAGCTATAGAAGTCAGATAATTTCTCCACCAAAGCGTAACTAGGGTACTGTCGAAGCTGGGCGTTCAGCATGAGTGTGCTTGAAGTTGACTTTCAAAGCACTGTTAGGAAGGAATATATCTGAAGTGCAATGTCAAAGCGGTGTTAGGGAAAAATGTATGTGGAGTCGAATGTCAAAGCAGTCTTAGGGTTGCATTGTACGTGAAGTCGAGTGTCAACCGGTGTTAGGGAGGAATGTATGTAAAGTCGAGTGTCAAAGCGGTGTTAGGGAGGAATGTACGTCGAGTCAAGTGTCAAAGCGGTGTTAGGGAGGAGTACGTCAAGTCAAGTGTCAAAGCGGTGTTAGGGAGGAATGTATGTCAGGTCGAGTGTCCAAGCGGGATTAGGACTTAGGGATAGGTATGCTTCATAACTATCACGTTTAGGGTCATTTCAGCTATAGAAGTGCAGTGTCAAAGCAGTGTTAGGGGAAAATGTACGTTGAGTCGAATGTCAAAGCGGTGTTCGGGATGAATGTATGTGAAGTCGAGTGTGAAAGTGGAGTGAGGGAGTAATGTACATGAAGTCGACTGTCAAAGCGCTGTTAGGGAGGAATGTACGTCAAGTCGAGTATCAAAGCGGTGTTAGAGAGGAATGTACGTCAAGTCGACTGTCAAAGCGGTGTTAGGGAGGAATGTATGTCAGGTCGAGTGTCAAAGCGGGATTAGGACTTAGGATTAGGTATGCTTCATAACTATCAGGGTTTGGGTCAGTTCAGCTATAGAAGTCAGATAATTTCTCCACCAAAGCGTAACTAGGGTAATGTTGAAGCTGGGTGTTAGGCATGAGTGTGCTTGAAGTTGACTTTCAAAGCAGTGTTAGGAAGGAATATATCTGAAGTGCAGTGTCAAAGCGGTATTAGGGGAAAATGTACGTGCAATCGAGTGTCAAAGCTGTATTAGGGAGGAATGTATGTTTAGGTGAGTGTCAAAGCAGTGTCACGGAATGTATGTCAAGTCGAATGTCAAATTGTACCTTGTATAGTGTAATAGCTAATTATTTAGCAACTATCTCCAATTAGAAAGCAGGATTGTCTTTGATTGTGACGTTGCAAAGTGACGCTCTCAAGAAAAACATCTTCATTCTGACGCACTTCATTGTGACGTTACAGGGTCAGGCTCACCCTTTCCTTCCATTCTGCCGGTTCAAAGTGCCGGCAGAAGAAAAGTCTCTGATTTTCCACTGTGCCGCTGCATTCTGCCGTAAAGAACTAAAGTGACTGTGTTTCATTGTGACGCTGCAGCGTCAGTACGAAAAAAGATGGTCTTAAATTTTTCATTGTGACGTGCCATTCTGCCGTACGGAGAAAAAGTAATGTTTCTGATGATCAATTAAACACTTTATTTCCTTCCATTCTGTCGCTTCAAAGTGCCGGCAGAAAGAAAGTCTTTCATTTTCCATTGTGCCGTTCCATTCTGTCGTAGAGGGAAAAAGTGATTGTGTTATATTGTGATGCTGGTAAGCAGGATTGACTTTGATTGTGACGTTGCAAAGTGACGCTCTGATGAAAGACATGTTCATTCTGACGCACTTCATTGTGACGTTACAGGGTTAGGCTCTCTTCCATTCTGTCGCTTCAAAGTGCCGGCAGAAAGAAGGTCTTTCGTTTTCCATTGTGCCGTTCCATTCTGCCGTAGAGGGAAAACGTGATTGTGTTGTGTGATGCTGAGAAGCAGGATTTACTTTGATTGTGACGTTGCAAAGTGACGCTCTGAAGAAAGACATGTTCATTCTGACGCACTTCATTGTGACGTTACAGGGTTAGGCCCACCCTTCCTTCCAATATTCTGCCGGTTCAAAGTGTCGGTAGAAGAAAATTCTCTCATCTTCCATTGTGTCGCTGCATTCTGCCGTAAAGAGGTAAAGGGACTGTCTTTCATTGCGACGTTGCAGCGTCGGTTCGAAAAAATATGGTCTTAAATTTTTCATTGTGTCCTTCCATTCTGCCGTACTGACAAAACAGGTACCTTGTATAGCAACTACCTCCAATTAGAAAGCAGGATTAGCTTTGATTGTGACGTTGCAAAGTGACGCTCTCAACAAAGACATCTTCATTCTGACGGACTTCATTGTGACGTTACAGGGTTAGGCTCAACCCTTCCTTTCATTCTGCCGGTTCAAAGTGCCGGCGGGCAGAAAGAGAGAGAGTCTTTCATTTTCCATTGTGCCGTTCCATTCTGCCGTAGAGGGAAGAAGTCATTGTGTTATATTGTGATGCTGGTAAGCAGGATTTGACTTTGATTGTGACGTTGCAAAATGACGCTCTCAAGAAAGACATGTTCATTCTGATGCGCTTCATTGTCACGTTACAGGGTTAGGCTCACCCTTCTTTCCATTCTGCCGGTTCAAAGTGCCGGCAGAAGAAAACTCTCTGATTTTCCATTGTGCCGCTGCATTCTGCCGTACCGAGAAAAGGTAATGTTCCTGATGACAAATTGAAAAGTCAACTTCATTTCCTTCCATTAAGAAGGTGCAAAGAGCGTTGACAAAGACAGAGCTGTACTCTGCTGTACAAAGAAACTACTTTGAACCACATTGTGTTTCATTAATATGGCACTTGTACGGCTGAAAATAAGAGAATGGTGCAGGTTTTCCACCCTCTTATAGTCTCTCTCGTGCTTCCTTACATGAAGTATCCACCGTCCCCGACCTTGAACACCTACTTCGGCGTTCGCTGCGATTGCCTTGGTTTACAAGACACGCCGGACTTGGGCTTCATTGCGTTGGGTCACGGTAATGGGGACTCTCTCTATACTCCGGTGATAGGCTCGATTGTAACCACTCACAAGTTGGGGGAGAACATCGATGTACTGCTTTGTATTCTTATAGGTGAAATATCTATACATGCGGCCTTTGAATATCCTGTTGAACCTTTCCACAATGGAAGCCTTGGTCTCGTTGTACGTATGGAAGAAAAACACCTTCTGGGCTTTCAGAAACTGTTGGAACGGTCTGTTGAGGAATTCCGTGCCTTCGTCGGTTTGCAAATACAAGGGTTTGCGCCCGGTCTTGAAGATGTCCTTGAACGCCGCTATGAGATTCGCCCCCGTTTTCGTCGGGATGGGTAACACCCACGCATACTTCGAAAGGATATCGATGCACGTCAAGATATACCGATTTCCATCGTTGTGTTTGGCAAAGGCGCTCATATCGACCAACTCCGCTTGCCACTGGGCAATTATTCCTCCCACGATGACCCGGTTCCGTAGAAAATGGCGACGGACAGATCGATGTAAGGTATAGGTGTCTTGTTTTTTTAACCAATCTCGGACCTGGGCACGTTGTATTCCCTGGGGTTTGGCCGCTCGATAGAGAGCCGACAATGCACTATAGGCCACCGGACTGTCGGGACTGTAGTATAAGTTATCCAACACCTTTTCCCAGCTCTTCATGGTGACAAATGATGATGGGCCCTGGCTCTATCGTTTATTTATAACGGTATATCTTGGGCCGGAGTTTCTTTCTGATTGTCTTCGTCGGTTTCTGCCAGCATATTGTCCATGGTGAATGACCAGTCCAACTCGTCTGATGACCGCTCTTCCTCCGTAAGCACTGTACTCCCATCTAGCCTAGCCAATTGAGCAAAGAAGGGGCCGCGTCGGACGTACACATCGTGACACAAGTGGATGAGGTCGCCGTCCAGTTCACCAGACAACACCCGTTTGAATCTGGTCCAGCCCTCCCGGGACAGACGAATATGAGCCGGGCACGGTTGTGTAGGGTCTGCATCACAGATGTCTCCTATCTCCTCCATGATATCGACCTTATCCGCATAGACGTGCAGGAAGACCTCGGGTTCAAGCTGAGAAACGCCCGTATTATATGCTCCGTCATGGTCAGTACGTGAATGGTACAAGATTTGATTGTCTCTCGTATTTATAGGAAGAAAAAGTTTATGACGTGAGATCAAAGGATCGGGTGGTCATGTCACTGGGCTGACTGAGTCTAGCCGGATAATCAATGGCATCGTCGTCTGCCTCTGCTTCATTGCTAGGTTTGGTAATTTGTTCATTGGGTTCTGCCGCCGCTTCACTCAGGGCACGAACCCACTCCAACTGAACAGCTGACCGCTCGTCCGGTGTAAACAGCTGGTTCACAGTAGGCTCGAAGACTGCCCACGGATCGAGATCTAGGGTGAAGCCTCGTGTAGGGTCTTGGTAACGGCCCAGGCGTGAGAAGAAGGGTCCACGGTGTACGTAGATAGCATTGTCTATGTGAATGAGGTTTCCGTCGAGCTCACCGCTCAACACCCGTTTAAATTTGGTCCAGCCGTCACGGTGTAGCGTAACCGTATTCGACACGGTCTCAGCGCGCGACCAGCAAACATCTCCACGGTCTTCACAACGATGGTGACTTTATCTTCATAGACGTGTAACCCCATCCGGGGTGTGAGGGGAAGGATGGCTCGTAGGACTGGTGACATGGTTGACCCAATGACGAACGGTGAATGACACACACTCTGACTGTCTCTCGTATTTATGGTCAGGTCCCTCGGTGACATGGTTGACCCAATAACGATCGGTGAATGACGCACACTGTGACTGACCCTCGTATATATCGGTTGCACATAAGCGCATCTGTGGAGGCTCTGAAGAGCCGTTCTTTTTCTGTCGCTGTCATTGCTACAGCGTCAGGGTCAATAGGTCAAAGATCATTACTAGGCCAACGAGCCGTCGCTGGTTCCGGCGTGAGCGCTCGTGGTCCATAGTCCGGGCATCAAGGATGGCTGTCATAGTCCAGTAGTGGTGAGTGATAGCACACCTCTCCATCGAGTGCACTCTGTCGCCCCTCGTTGTCGTCGCCATCTCCAAACATGGACCGAACCACTGCTCTGTAACCCGTGAGTGAATTAACCACGGTCGCATGCTGAAAAATGCGAGTCGCATAGGGATGGGTGTCCGTCATGGCTCTGTAACCGTAGGAATGGGGTGGGAGATCCAGAGGGACGTGTTTTCTAGATCATGTCACACATGCACGCCTATACGTAGCTCTACGGATGTAGTCCATGATACGTACTCTTCTGATTGGTTAATCCAAAAAGAGAGCAACAACAGCAAAGATTACAGGTCAATCATTTTATTAGCCCCTCCATCACAGCAAATCCACGCTGGAAGAACCGCTATGGGTGGGTTTACATGAGGATGTTAAAGGTTACAAGTTAAAGTTCATGTCAGCGGTTAAAGGTCATTGCCGGTCACGTGACAGTAAACATGGAAACACCCGAACGTAAGACGAGGACCCGGATGTAAAAGACAGTACCCGGATGGAAGACGCAGGAACGATGGGAAACCCCACTGGGAAACCCGGGTGTTGACAGCGCAAAAATACCTGCGCACTCGTCCAAATGAGAGCATGTGACCTTGCCTTCTAGCCGAGGTCAAAATACTCGCTTCTCATTGGCTGTCAAAGGTCACAATTGGAACTCTTCTGCGTTTGCCAATGAAATCAGCCCACAGACCCAGCACATGTTTTGGTCTAGGTTAAGAGCGGGCATTCCAGCACAAAAATTTTGACGAGGAGTTAAAAGTTACAAGAGCAACAGGTGGAGTGAAAAACTATAGAGGTTCGAGGTGCGGTTCTTTTGACCCGAAATTCACCCGCGCACTTCCGGTGATGCCGCGCAGGCGTGCGGCCAGATAACGCGCGCGCTGCGACCGGGCCGGGCCGGGCCGGGAAGGGCCGCGAAGGGTTGATAGGAGTTTTCCCCTATTGTAGGGGTAAAGTCCGTGTTCCGCTTTTTATATTTGTTTCTTGAGAAACATTTACATGCACCCATCCTACCTCTCTCAGCAGGCTCCGATAAGCCTGGGGAACCGATATTCGCCCTTCGGGATAGGGTTGATAGGGGTTTTCCCCTATTTTAGGGGTAAAGTCCGTGTTTCGCTTTTTATAGTTTCGGGACAAATCCTAAATTTGCATACACCCACTCCTCCACCCTACCTCTCTCAGCAGGCCCCGATAAGCCCGGAGACCAATATTAGCCCTTTGAGATAGGGTTGATAGGAGTATATTCTACGGTAAAGTCCGTGTTCCGCTTTTTATATCTGGAGAAATTTTACATGCACCCACCCTGCCTCTAGAGGGCAGCACCATTGATGCCAAAGGGGAATCCCCTTTTTGTTTGTTTATTTTTTGCGGAGATATACTGGACAATAAACGCTCGACCCTCGGGTCGCACGGATGTTAGACTCGTACTAATAACATCGTCCAACACCTATAGATTATGTTTATTACTATAAGTCTTCCTTCCCATGGTTTCATGGAAAAGCCCTGACCTTAAACTAGTGTGATCACGTGACCTCCCCGTGATGGAAAAAACCCAGAACCAAGTCAGTACATGCATTCCATAGAGTCAGACATACCCAGGTCACGCCCGATTCACGCAGACCGGAAGTGACGTCATACCCCACACCTGCGCACACCCGTGATGGAAAAACCCCTAGAACCAAGTCAGTACATGCATTCCATACAGTCAGACGAGGTCAAAATACTCGCTTCTGATTGACTGTCCAAGGTCACAATTGGAACTCTTCTGTGTTCGGAGGTAGTTTTTCTCCCCAATATGCAAATTTTTTAGGTCAAAGGTCAATGAGAGTCAATCGGGATGTTATATACTGTGTGATCACGTGACCCTCCGTGATGGAAAAACCCCAGAAACAAGTACATCCCACACAGTCATATCCAGGTCACGCCCGATTCACGCAGACCGGAAGTGACGCCATACCACACACCTGCGCACTCCCGTGATGGAAAAACCGCAGATACAAGTCAGTACATGCATTCCATACAGTAAGACATACCCTCAGCCCTCTATATACTTGGGACTACTTTCTGTCCGCGGAGGCAGACCGCATCACCGCCAGACCGCATCACCGCGGAGGAATCTCCCCTAACATGTCTAAACATGATCCAAGGTTAGATGATGGACGGGATGAGAGGATACAGGTCAGTACATGCTCCAGTGCACTAATTGACCTTTGACCTCCCACCTCCACGTGACCTCTACAGAGGTCAAAGGTCAAGTTGACTTCAAATACGCTTTGTATACTTACTTATGTTGAATAATAGAAGTTGGTGCCATGGGGCGGCATGGTCAACCTCACAGGGTGCAGCCATGTTGGAGAAAAGTTTCGCCGCAAATTAATTGTGTACATGGGCGAACATGGTCCCGTTTCCGCTCCCAGAATTCCGCTATGTCAGAGGTCACTTTCGCAGCTCCTGAGTCCTGTTGATAGATTAACACATTCTTTGATGATTGGGCATCGCCCTTGATGGCAGTGATGTCATCGCCCGAAACGATGTCCTTTCACGGATGTCCTCACCTTGGGGTGCCGCTGATACCATATTGATTGCAAGTGATGCCATAGGTGGAAATGACGTCATCATCGGAAGCGGATTTAGAGTTACCACCCCACAGAGGCGATGAAACCCGCGATCAAATTGTGAAAACAGCAGTTACAGGATATGTTGGCATCACAGTACTCTGGACTGTCCGAAGACGCTTAGGGATAGACCAGAACGAATGGATGGTCATTTCACACGGACAAGAGCGAACATGGTCGAGGATGCGTCTGATAGACTTACATTAGCATAGGCGAATAGTAAACGCACCCACCGCGGATCCCACAGTTTTCTTGCCATGTGATGACGTAGGGGATAAATAAAATGAGTAATACACACAATGCTTGTTGTGTAAACGCAAAATGCTCGTTGTTGTTGTTGTTCCTTCTTTCTCTCATTTGACTGCGTCAAGGCGATAAGACATTAGATGCTAGATATAGTTGGGTGTACGAGTGTAGGGAACTTACTACCCATCATTAGAGCCACTGCGTTGAGACGTGCGCTGGACACGATTCACTTACTAACTGATTTGTACCTAACCCCATCATTCAGTCACATCTAATTCTACAACTCCGATAACATGCAGGAGGTGGTAACTTGTCAGGCTAGACAGACTCATCATGCCCTGTTGACTGTAATCTATCGCCCGCGCTATCCCACAACCCTTGTAAACCCTTGGGTGTAATGTCCGCCATTCCTGACGATATGTCCTGTAATATTCATTATTCCGAATTTGGTTTTGTCCGGAATCCCATTTTGCATCCACCCCCCAGTAACATGATCCGAAGTACCCTTGACGAACGCTTCAATAGGAGACTCTGCACAACCCATGTGGACCTAAGATTGTTTATATACACCTATTTGGTGAGATGTAAAGTCCGTTTTCCCGGATATTTGCCGAGATCTGCGGCCATTTCTCTAGACCTACTTTTCACGTCATCTGAAGTGACCTCTTCAAGTTGTCATAGCAATCCAAGGTCAAGGGTTAGAGGTCAGTTACGCCAGATTTCCCAACCACGAATGCTAAGAGATTTCACCTTTCTATACAACTGGTGGATAGGTCACAAAAATACTGGACTCGCAATAAGGGCTCTCAGTTTGTAACTCCGTATTTATGAATTTGCCATTCCGCTTTGCACAAATAGTCTCCAACGGCAACAGCAACTCTCGCACGCCCCCCGGCACAGTAAACGGTAAATATGGGTGGGCCTGGAGCAGTATCGTCATATCGGGAATTGAAAAAGAGATCGCATGTGGAGTGCATCGTATAAAGCCTCAAGAATGATCAAACGAAGAATAGTCTCTTCGTGCGCCCTCTTTGCAGAGTGAGGTAATTTGAAATACAATCCTGTAGACACTGGTGACGGGACCAGCAGGTTTCATTGTGTTGAGGAAATACTGAACGATATGTCTAAATCGTGTGAGCTGTCAGATCCTTCATTTTATTACCCATTTTTTTAGATATATTTATACTGATTGCGAGTTATGAGGCGCCGTTTGTGACAATATTGTCAACGACAAATATATAGAGGTAAAACCAAAATATAAAGTCGCCATTTGTGACAATATTGTCAGACACAAATATATAGAGGTAAAACCAAGATATAAAGTCGCCGTTTGTGACAATATTGTCAAACACAAATATAGAGTTAAAACCAAAATATAAAGTGACATTTGGCAAATATAGTTTAGTTTAAAATATATATATATTTAAAAAAATATTTTGTAAATATATATAAAACGATATAAGTAGGGCCTATATATATAAAGTTAATTTTTTTGAATATATATAAATATTTTTGAAAATAGAAATAAACGTCTTAATTTGACGTAAATATAAAGTACACGAACAAACTCATATAAAGTGTACATGTAAACCGGATATGCCCAAAGGAAGCTGCGCAATCGATGTGCGCGCGAGTAATACTGGTTAATCAAAGCTGCAACTGGGTTCTGAAGCGAAACTATGACAGCGGTGAAAGCCACTCGCATGTCACAGATGTGGCGAATCAAACAATAAGATCACGTACCTGAACATATTTCAGTTCACTGCCATAATGATTTAGTAAAGGCCTATTCCAATTTTCAACAATTACTGTTATCATTTACAATCGTACTTCAGAGTTATCGCATCAATTAGATATAAATACATCTACTTATAAATCACCATAAGGTATCCTAGCCTGCAGCCAATATCACGGCCTGTCCCTTTGATGTTCAATCTACGATTCCGCCGGCCAAGTTGCTGGTTGCCGCATGAAAACATCAACAGAAGTTGAAATAAAACATGCGCAGTGGTTCTACGTGAAAATAACGAGGTATTAATTATGCGCAACACAAATATTAGGCAATTTGAAATCATACTGAATATGAGCACATTTCATTGATCAGAATATGACCATTCATAGCTTAGTTATAGGATTTGGAATTATATTGTCGTTTTGTATATTTTATCGTTTTTCGATAATTTCCGCATTTCCAAACAAGACAAAAATTTGCAGGGAACTTGGTATAGGGGAGACCGGGGCACGGTGGATCAGGGGGCACAGTGAATAATTGTCTATAATTAGATATTGCCAGGGGAAATCCCTCAGATGATGTCATCACTTTGTGTGCAGATGTTTAGCCATTATGAATTGCAGACAACATTGAGAGAGAGTTGCTCCAGGAACTTTAGTGGGTTAAAGTATGTTTTTCATGGTCAAAAGTAAATTTTCATGGTACTACTTGATGTGGTATATGGTACACACTATAATGCAACAAGGCTACTGTCATGTTTTAATAGTAAGTGTGATATTTAATGAATGTGACAAACATGTGTTCTTCCTCTAGCAGACGGCCTTATCTAGTAAAAAATCCCTCAGGGTTCATTAGGTACACCCGGGGTACAGTGAATCGGGGTACAGTGAATCGGGGCACAGTGGATCGGTATGGCAGCTGACTCACTACTCCATGAAATTTGAAAATTTCCATTGGTATACCAAAGCTGTCTTAAGAACAATTTAGCACAACTTCTTAATAAATTTATGTATTATTGTTTATTTAGAGTTATTTAGAGGCGATGGTTGAGATGATGCGAGTCAGGGCGAATTGTAGTGAGAGTATATGGGTGTAATACCGTGTTTTCTCTTTATAGTCATATAAATGATGTTTGTAATTAAGACTTTCTTTTTAATTTGGAATAAAAGCACATGATTGTGTTATTTACAGCGTATCATGATGCAATTCACTGTGCCCCAGGTAGTGAGCCAGTCTACCCCGGTATAGGGGCACAGTGAGTCAATATTTTTGACATCTTTAGCGGTCATTTCAGAGAAAATGACATGAGTTAACTCCACAAATGTAAGGCAGTTGTACAGCCCAGCAGCATATGTATCATCACCCAAAAATAAGCTAAGATATTGCCAATACATTAATGGTCCGTGTAACCTTGCACAATTCAATTTTCGTTTTTTGTTTTTGTGTTCTCAAAATCAAAAATTGAAAATTGACCGTCAATTTTCAATTTTCGTTTTTTGTTTTTGTGTTCTCAAAATCAAAAATTTAAATTTGACCGTCAATTTTCAATTTTCGTTTTTTGTTTTTGGTTTCTCAAAATCAAAAATTGAAAATTGACCGTCAATTTTCAATTTTCGTTTTTCGTTTCACTTGTCCCAAAAATGAAAATCAAATAATGAAAATTGCCTCGACATGTCCGTTTTTCGTTTTTTGATTTTAACTTTGACTCGTCAATGTTAACTGCGCACGCGCAAGACTTATGATGTCACTTTCGGTTCGCGGAGTAGTATGGAAAGCGCAAATCGGATTGTTTAGGCAGGTGTGGAGCATAATATGGAAAAACAGTAGGGGGCAAGATGTGGGAGTTTCACTACACCATAGATCCCTGGAGCCAGGCATTCGAGCTAGAATATAATGGGCCAACTGCGCATAAGCGAGTAGGCAATCGTGCAGCAGGTGTGAAGCATTATATGGAGAACAACGGGGTTGATACACATGGGAGTTTCATTAAAGTAGGGTAGTATAATAAATACGTGGGTACCCTAATCACATCTTCATTTTATCTAGCCAATTTCTACGTTCCCACTTCGAACTTCCCTTGATATATCTGGACCCCTTCAATGTTCAAATAACTTATAAATAGACACGAGACGTCACTGACCTCGAAAACATTTGAAATTCGAAATGGGTCGCACAAGAGCGTTATTGATTGGCTGACCTAATTAGTGGGCACCTTATTAGGAGGAAAGACGCCGCTAATAGAGGATGATGTCACTCAACGTGACTTCATTCGCAATCGATGTACGCTCTGATTGGTTCTTCTGTCGTTAGTAGGTGAAATTTACACCTCGGATTTTGAACACTGAAGGGGTCAGATGAATCAAGGCAGGTTCGAAGTGGGAACGTAGAAATTGGCTCGATAAAATGAAGATGCCTAATCATAACCCCCAAAGAAACTTCCCACGTCGATGCGTTGAAGCGTTTGACACCCACACTTGCGTTGAAGCGTTTTTGACGCTGAACGTTGACGAGCATCTGAACGCTCCAACGATCCAGGTCCCAAAAATAGAGAATGAAGATTGGACCTGAAGCGTTGAAGCATTCAGACGTCTGACATCAAACGTGGCGATTGTGTGCTTGTTTGAAATGGTGGTTTACGGGCCGCATACTTACTCTTATTGGTATTAAATCTTTGTTGGTATCTTTATAAATACTATATTTCAAATCAATAGCAAATAGCGGTTGTTTGCATGAATGCTGTTCGCTTTTGTAGCGCTCTAAACATCTATTTTTAGAAATGAGAAAATCTAAGACTGCGTTCTGATTGGCTCAGGCCTCAAGGCCAATAACCATTGAGAACAGCGGGATGCCACATATCCAGACCTGTCTGGTGCATCTTCACAAGTCCAGGTAAATCGTGAATCCCCGCACATAGACTGCAGTACTCTCTGTTAATTCAAGATATTAACAGACAGTGATAGTGTACTGTTCCAGCTGTCTCCCCTTCAGAGATTGGTCATTCGACTCCGCCATTTCAAACTAAGACGAGCATTTTCATTGGATCACTATTTATAGGAGCCACCCCAATCTTCATACACAACCACGTGACTGTCTCAGTTGACCGATGACATAGCGCGGCATCGTTTTCGATTTCAAAATCTGGCGTATAACTGGGAAAATGTTGTTGTTGCTGCATCAGCCTATCATTGGCCCTCCGTAGAAGGGTCCAATACTATAGGCTATCCCCGCACAGGGTTTACTTGGACATTTTTGGTGATTCGAGTGAGTTCTTGAGTCGTTGCCTCAATCTCGAACATTTCATCCCCGAGGTTATTTTGAATTAGCATGTCGGTATCCCAAGCCGGCGGTTTTTGCCTTGACTCTCGATGTCGATTTCAGCCTGACATCAAAGTTATGCCAGCGATGTCACATCTCAAACCGTCCAGCTAGTGGATTGGAGTGATGAGCTAGCTGAACCTGTTGAATAATTGGTTTGATTTAGAGGATACCCCTTGATCTTTTTTTTATCCAGAACTATCGTGTGCAACCATGCAACCAAGGCAATGTATAGATACCCTAACAAATCGATCAATACACTGGCTCCCGAGGATGGCCTGGTGGGCCACATGCCTCTCGCTCCACACCTCTCATACGACACGATTTGCGTTTTCTATTCTACTCGTCGTACCGGAAGTGACATGATAACCCGTCCACATGAGAACTTAACATAGATACGTCAAAGTTAAAATCAAAAAACGAAAAACGGACAAGTCGAGGCAATTTTCAATATTTGATTTTCATTTTTGCGTGAATCAAAACGAAAAACGAAAGTTGAAAATTGACTGTCAAATATCAATTTTCGTTTTTTGTTTTTGTAATCTCAGAATCAAAAATTGAAAATTGACGGTCAAATTTCAATTTTTGATTTTCAGAACACAAAAACAAAAAACGAAAATTGAAAATTGACGGTCAATTTTCAATTTTTGATTTTGAGAACACAAAAACAAAAAACGAAAATTGAATTGTGCAAGGTTACACGGACCATTAATGTGTAAATTGAGAAAAAAAGATTTCTGATTCACTGTGCCCCGGTCTCCCCTAAGTACAGCGAATGTGGAAACTAATGGCTCATGAGGAACCGGATGCATTATGCTTGTATCATCAAACGTACCATTCTCAAATTATGAAAGAACCATGGCGCATACTGTGGGAACCACCAGCGTGGATTGTACTGTTGCGTTCACCGTTCCTCGTTTTCATTAACGAGATAATTTATTATAGCATGATACGCTTACTTGATCTCAAACTTTTTAGGTTTTAAGTTAGTATAACGTAATTAGAATAAAATGAACTGTTGATATTCGTAAGCGGTAGGTACTGGGTTCAATCCCTGGCCGGGTCATACCAAAGACTTGAAATATGGAACTTGTTGCTTCCTCGTTTACGCTCAGTATTAAGAGGATAGAACAAGGACTGGTTCGCTCGGTGTCAGTATAATGTGACTGAGTGGGGTGTCATGTCTGCCTACGGCATGATATTTCGGTGGGACAGCAGTATAAAATGGCAGCATTTGATCTGCTCTGTTATAAGTAGGTACCCACGCTCCTCCCACTCGCCTCCCTCACCTTCCCCGTCGTGATATAGCTGAAAAAATGTTGAAAGCGACGTTAAACCCTATTCACTCACTCACTCGTCAGCGTATATAATAGGGTTAATACCGATGCCCGTCAAGAACCCCATTGGGCCAGAAGTGATCTTCAATACACACGTATTGAAGATCAGTTAGCGATTAGCACGCAGGGGTAAACGGCTTCGACTGATTCCTTAGTTACTAGTAACAGCTTCGAGGCAGCGCAAAAGTGAAAAAAGGCCAATCAAGTGTTCCTCATGAGCCATTAGTTTCCACATTCGCTGTACTTATACCAAGTTCCCTGCAAATATTTGTGTTGCGCATAATTAATACATCGTTATTTTCACGTAGAACTACTGCGCATGTTTTATTTCAACTCCTGTTGATGTTCTTATGCGGCAAATAGCAACCAGCGACTTGGCCGGCGGAATCGTAGATTGAACATTAGAGGGACAGGCCGTGATATTGGCTGCAGGCTAGGATACCTTATGGTGATTTATAAGTAAATGTATTTATATCTAATTGATGTGATAACTCTGAAGTACGATTGTAAATGATAACAGTAATTGTTGAAAATTGGAATAGGCCTTTACTAAATCGTTATGGCAGTGAACTGAAATATGTTCAGGTACGTGATCTTATTGTTTGATTCGCCACATCTGTGACATGCGAGTGGGTTTCACCGCTGTCATAGTTTCGCCTCAGAACCCAGTTGCAGTTTTGATTAACCAGTATTACTCGCGCGCACATCGATTGCGCAGCTTCCTTTGGGCATATCCGTTTTACATGTACACTTTATATGAGTTTGTTCGTGTACTTTATATTTACGTCAAATTAAGACGTTTATTTCTATTTTCAAAAAATAATTATATTATTCAAAAAAATTAACTTTATATATATAAGCCCTATTTATATCGTTTTATATATATTTACAAAATATTTTTGTGAATATATATATACATTTTAAACTAAACTATATTTGCCAAAAGTCACTTTATATTTTGGTTTTAACTCTATATTTGTGTTTGACAATATTGTCACAAACGGCGACTTTATATTTTGGTTTTACCTCTATATATTTGTGTCTGACAATATTGTCACAAACGGCGACTTTATATTTTGGTTTTACCTGTATATATTTGTCGTTGACAATATTGTCACAAACGGCGCCTCATAGCGAGTGAATGTGTGATATAATATGATGCTCACAGAGCTCGAATTTGGTTTGGTGACAACGACAGCATAAATATGATGTGCACAGTTCAAGTGTCAGTTCAGACTGGCAAGGTTCTCAGTCGACTTCGGATTTATGTATGCGACGCAGGCAACGGAACGCGGATGAGAAGTTGGCAGAATGGCGTCGTAAACTCGGAACTTTCATATGGATTAGTTCCTGCGGGTAACGGCGGCTATAATCTGTGATTTTTTTTTCACTACCATTCGTGCATCAAATAAGGTCATGTCAGCTTTAAGGTGAAGTCTCGGTCAAACAATAAGTTTTTGGACCTATTAATATAGCTATTTAATTACCACATATAATTAAACTGTCCCTAATGGGGAAATAGCCAAGTTTTCATGTGTTCCTTTGTTCAGTGAGGGAACGAACGAAGACAAGAACACTTGGCTAATGGCTATAACCCGACAAAGATGTTATATTTAAGTTCTTTTAGAGCATTTATTTGGGAAACTAGTACGGTAACCCAAACTATTAGTGACGACTGAGTTAAAACCGAGTCCCTGTTAATTCACTTTATGTTCTAATTCGTTGCACTCAAACGAACACAAATTATTTATCATTTCAACAAACGCTCTCATTCTTGTCAGCTCTTTATTTCACCATAGAGTAGCCGGAGCCGTGAAGCCCGACCAAGCGCAGTACATACCGGTATACCATGAATGATGGGAAATACGAAAGAGATCCGAATTTAAAAAAAAATACCTTATGGAGTAACCTTCATCGACACCGGACGCCGCCCAGGCAAAAACAGAGATAAAATAGCGTGTAAAAGCTCTGAAAACCTGTGTCCGTAGCAGTGCGCCAAGCATCTCCAGTCAAGGTGACGGAACTCCACCCCTCCGTGCATACAATCTAAATGCATAATGCAAGTTTGGCAATAAATCAGCTGTGATAATTTAAACCACTATGATGATGCTATCCAGGCCAGCGTCTGCAAAAGACGAAGAAACAAAGTTTTTAACAATAGGCATGCGCACGTATGCATCAAGCAGAATTAATCAAGTACGCTATAGCGAGCATCATTCAATAAATGGTTTTCATTGTTCTCGTGGAAATACAACCTTTTCATTGAAACGACACAAGGAGATAAATATGTACATATTTCATATGACATACATTGGTAGATATAAGTTTTTTTGGGTTTTTTTACGATATTCTAAACCAATGAATATTCACTATTTACTTTATTTACAATCAGTTTTACTGATGAACACATTTTAAACATAAAATTGTTCATATTCACTCGTAATTAAATGAATAAAATGGTATACCAGTACGCGCGGTCGGAGCTGGCTGGGCTTCGATGAAAACCCAATTCAGACAAGCCTCTTTTATATGTTTTCTCTTCGCCGCCTAACTTCGTTCGCCTATTGCACATTAGCATGACAAATCCAGTCATATTAGCCTATTCTTATTCCATGTCGCCTACGCGCGCATTAGCATATCAATTCGAGCTCTGTACCAATAACAAATATATGGAGGCTCAACTGAAGTGCGTATCTGTAGTAATCTGAGAAAACTGCTCAAAACGAGACAGAATAATGAAAGTTGGCGGAAAGGTACTTTAATATGTGCAGAATATACACGATCACTAACCGAGATGGAAACCATTATACTAACACCGACAAAATGAACGGTGTTATCAAGATGGCCGCCGAGACCTAAAAACAGCGATTCAACAAAGATTAATTTGAGTTCACAAATCATGCAGAAGCATGATATTTGGTGGAAATACATACATTTGGTGAAAAAAAAAAATATACGTAGAAGTGAAAAAAATGTATCTAATGGTAACACCAAGACTGCCATATGTTTTGACGGAGCACATTTACAAAACAGACTTGGATGATCTAAACTTATGTTTCATGCATGCACATCAACTTTCACATCGGTCGGTTCAGCTTCTCTGAACACGAAGATCTTAAGTGACTGTTACATTTTGGTGAAATACAGCCTGTCTGTGCGCGTAATTATCGGGATACTTGCCGAGATAGACACATCGACAAGTTACAGTGAGCTTTTCGATGCCGGTAGAGACAAACAATCGAGATACTGTCGTTAAAAATCATTCCCCAGCATTTTCTGTATTGTTTACATAGATGCATCAAATGGAAATTGCAAAAACAATTACCCCGCAAGCTTATTTTATCAATATCGAAATTAGTTTCACATGCATGCTTGCGCATAGCATATTGGCGAACGAGTTCGCAAGAAATGGATGTTGTAAAAAATTACCCCGTCAGCATTTTCCCTCATTGTTTACATTTATACTGGATGTCGCAAATAAATAACCTCGTCACGCAGTATTTTCATATAATATTTACATTTATATTAGTTGCACACTGAGGCTTTAACACAGATATAGTGTTTATCTAACAGAGCACAGAGTGGATAGGTAAAACGTGCAGTTTAAATCAACAATGTGTTTCTTTACAAATGAGTGTTTCATACACGAAGTTGCTCGATATTCATATTAGTTGCACAAGGCCGATGTCTGGAGAGAGCGTGCATTTATGGTGTTCTATTTGTGCCAATTTGATCTCGCGCGTCGACTTGCAAAAGTCGACGCACAACGCGCGACGCGAAAAGCCGACGTCGTGTTTTGAAGCGCGACGTCGCGCGTCGACTTTTACAATGTTAAAGACGCCAAAACTCGACGTCGTGTTTCAAAAGTCGACGTCGCCTTTTGGCCTATCTCTTAGCATTGTAAAAGTCGACGCGCGACGCGCGACGGAAAGGGCGACGTCGCCTTTCAAAACGCGACGTCGACTTTTCGGGTCGCGCGTCGTGCGTCGCCTTTTTGAAGAATCAAAACTCGACGCGCGACGCGCGACGGAAAAAGTCGACGTCGCGTTTTAAAAGGCGACGTCGCCCTCTCCGTCGCGCGTCGCCTTTTGCAATGTTAAAGAGATAGGCCAAAACTCGACGTCGTGTTTCAAAAGTCGACGTCGACTTTTGCCCTATCTCCTAACATTGTAAAAGTCGACACGCGACGCGCGACGGAGAGGGCGTCGTCGCCTTTTAAAACGCGACGGAGAGGGCGTCGTCGCCTTTTAAAACGCGACGTCGACTTTTACCGTCGCGCTTCGAGTTTTGATTCTTCAAAAAGGCGACGCACGACGCGCGACGCGAAAAGTCGACGTCGCGTTTTGAAAGGCGACGTCGCCCTCTCCGTCGCGCGTCGTGCGTCGACTTTTACAATGCTAAGAGATAGGCCAAAAGGCGACGTCGACTTTTGAAACACGACGTCGAGTTTTGGCCTATCTCTTTAACATTACATGTTCGTTATAAATGGAGTGATGTCGTTTGGTGAGCTCATTCGTAAATCCATCTTCAGCTTGAAGAGGCGGGTTGATGACTCCGATAATTACCTGATATATACCCTGAATGAATGTGATGTTAAATTGCACTCAGCACTGAGAGCCCACTGGGCACTGACACTTCATGGACCACTGTGAGTGGATCCAATTCACGTTGTATTTTGTAAAACAGTTAATTAGCTTCTCTTTCTGTATATGGACCACCAGTGTCTGAAATAAAATATTCTTATTATTAGGCTTCCGACGAAAGTCGGAAGACTTCTTATAATTGTTCGGATTATTATTATTATTATTCTCCCTGATTTTGTGGGTGATAAATCTCAGGAACCATTAGGACAATCATGCCCAAACTTCACACACGTATTAGGTATGTGGAGATCTAGTGCATATTGAAAATTGGTTGTGATTGGTAGCAGGGTTCGGCGGCCATCTTGGATTTACCACGTTTTCAAAAAAATCTTGTAAACCCTACTCCTCTGGAACCAATGAAGCAATCAACACAAAATTTGGTACACATAATCAATGGATCAGGGTCTTTCAATCTTCTATTTGAAAAGTTGCTCCGTAAAACAAAATGGCCGCCAGCGACCAATCAAAATAGCCGAATTTTCAAGTAGCGGATTTGGACGGCGAAAGTGACCAAGTATACGTTACATGATATGGCGATCATGAATATGCAAAAATTTTGCGCCTATGTCACGTGGTTTGGCCGCCATCTTGAATTTTGTCAAAAACGGAACACATGTTTGAAGAGCTGTAACTCTTGAACCGTGGGAGATGCAGGCTTCTAACAGGTTGCATTTCGTTCTCCAGAAACAGCTCTTTCACCAGTGTGTCATCCATTTTCTCGTAGCTCTAATAGTTTTGCCGCTATAGAGGAATCAAAGTTGTCAGATTTTCAAATAATGCCGAAAATCACATAATTTGAAAAGTAATTTTGTTCAATATTACACAAACGACGAGTCGGATTATTCTTAGTTTTTGCGTACATACTCCTTGTATTACGGATATGATGACAGTGAAATTACATCGTGATCGTTGAAATGGTTTCAGAGGTATGATAAAACGTAAAATTTGAGTAGGTATAAGCATATGACTGAAACTATACTTTACAAAAGCAGACTATGATAAGCGCTATCTCCGGGCGACCAATTTCCAAGCTTAACTTTCTCCATTCAAGTCATTGTCTGGACTCCAGGGAGCGTTTTACTAACATTTTCGGATCGATGAAGGAGCCATCTAGGGCGCAAGCCAGAATTTGTACCCCGTTGCTTGACCAAGAAAAAGTTTTTTGAAATTACCTCCATTTTTTTTTGGCATGTGCCAACAGCATTAAATGAGCGTGCCATCCACGGGGTGGCTAGACGGCTGCTAAATGTACATCATAAGTATCTGCGCATGAAATATGACTATCGCAATTGCAAAGACAGCCTAGATATGGAAGCCATCATAACTGCTTGCAGTTCTAGTTATTATTATTATTGTAAAAGTCGACGCGCGACGACCAAGGAAAGGGCAACATCGCGTTTCAAAACACGACGTCGACTTTTCGCGTCGCGCGTCGTGCGTCGACTTTTGCAAGTCGACGCGCGAGAGTAGTGTAGTAAGTGCTTTTCAGCGCACATTTTCCAGGGAGGTAACTCTTGATGCCCTTTTTTCCAGGTTAAAGTATAGGGGGCGCCACATCGCCTTTCACTTCTGTGGCGCCTGTGGCGCCAGGGGGGCGCCACCAGCTCAAGGTCACGTGGAGGTCAAAAGTAGTTCCAGCAACCTTTAACCTTTGTATTCCTCCGCGGTCTGGTGGTTATGCCGTCACTTCCGCGTACAGAAAGTAGTCCCATGCCAATCAAGTGACTTCCAATGTTAATGTATACGGGGAATGCCTAAAAAGAGTATGGGAATAGACGTTTTGTGACCGGGGTGGGTCCCTAGTGGACCGAATGGGTCGAGTGAGATGTCAAAGTGAAGCGCTCCTCGAGGGCCATTCAGTCATGGGTGGGTGCATGTAAAATTAGGATTTTTTCCCGAAAATATAAAAAGCGAAACACGGACTTTACCCATAAAATAGGGGAAAACCCCTATCAACTCTAGCCAAAAGGGCTGATATCGGTCCCCGGGCTTATCGGGGCCTGCCTATCAAGTCAAGGGGGTGGGTGCATGTAAAATTAGGATTTTTCCCGAAAATATAAAAAGCGGAACACGGACTTTACCCCTACAATAGGGGTCTGTATTATACAATAAAAGGGGAAATGCCTGTATGGGGTATGGGGATGGTCAATTTGTTTCGTTTGCTTTACTATGGGTTGTGGGGTCTCGTTTTTCTCGTCTCGCCAAGAAAAACACAATGGGAGGGGCCGGAGCTAACGTCATTCCGCGCATGCACAGTAGTAAAGGGTATAGGAATGGACGTTTTGTGGTCTAGGTGGACCGCTAGTGGTCCGATTGGGTCGTATGAGGTGTCAGTGTGAAGCATCAATGAGGGAGCGTGCAACTATATGACGTCCAACTGGTTTAGGGTGGAACTGACGTCATTCTGCGCATGCGCAGTAGAAAAAGGGTATGGGAAGGGAGGTTTTGAGGTCGAGGTGGACTCATAGTGGTCCAACTGGGTCGTATGAGGTGTCATCGTGAAGCATTCGTGGCGGTCCTTCCGACTGGACTAGTGTGTCGTCCGTTTTCAACATTCTGCGCATGCGCAGACAGGGAATTATGAGAAAAGGGAATGGAAACGGGTATTTCTGGGGGTGGACTCTCGAGGTTGACCCATAACGGCCCGAATGGGTCGTAGGAAGTATCAATGTGAAGCTCTCGTGGGAGAGCATCCAGCTGGATAGGTGTGGGGTGGGAATGGCGTTTGTCTGTATATTGACCCATAGTGGTCCGATTGGTCCGTGAGTGGCTTTATTTTGAAATTTTCTTGGGGTAGCGTCGGGTTGGATTGGTGTTTAAATACATATAGACTGACGAGGGACACGAGTTCATCCCTATATGTACAGACACCACCACCACCGGGCGGTGACACCACCACTACCGGGCGGTGACACCACCACTACCGGGCGTTGACCCCAGGTGGTGGTGCCATCACCGGGCGGGAACACCACTACCACCGGCCATTGACACCCGTCAACGCCCGGTGGTGGTGGCCTGCCGAGAGAGGCAGGGTTGCTTAGTGGGTGTATGTAAATTTAGGATTGGGTTTGAACATATAAAAAGCGGAAGATCAACACGTTCATACGTGTTCATATAGTTTATTTTTCCCTCCAGTACATCATACCCACGCTTGGGAGCCGCCTTGGGTATGTTTACAATTCAAGTATGCTCTTGTCCAATCAGAAGCCGTCCTTTGAGAAATCTTTGTTCTCTTTAACCTAAGTATCGTCGGGCAGACCAGGATACTGTTCAGGCAGCATGTTCTGAAACAGTTGTTTGCGCATTCTGGCCGCATTTTCTACGGCCTCGGCAGGTGGTAGCCCCATATCCTCTTCCATGCGACGCTTAGTCTTCATGATGGGCCTGTGCGCGGGGTCGCCTTTCATTTCAAGCGGTAGTAGGGTATACTGTTAATAGATCGCCATGACTGTTTTCCTGATGCTGGGACGCATTTGGATGTACGCCTGTTGTAAGTTATCATGTCCGGCGTCCTCGATCGCTGCAGCGTGAGTATTAATAGCTGCTTTCACAATACGGTCCCAAAAGATAGGTTCGTCCTCACTTCCTTGGGATGTAGGCTGACTATCTGGGATCAAGCTCTCCGTATCAGTAAATAGACTCTTAGCAGTCTATGTATCTGCCTCCTCAGTGGGAGAAAAGTCTTCTGGTGTCGCATCATATCGTAATGTCTGGTGAACGTGCGTTTGCACTCAGAACATGTATAACCCATGTTGATGGTTGAACGTCGTCTGTGCGTGTTCTGGGGATACACATGCGTTTTTTGGAGGTAATTTAAGAAGATAATTTTCCGATTCCAGCTGCATCTCCATAAAGGTTTGAAATGCCTGATGCAGGGTCAGCAGATTCTGAACACGGGTAGTTGTGCTGGTATCCTTATTGGGTACTATCTATTTCTTATGCATCAGAAGACATACCCGTGTCACCCGTTGGATGTCATCTATGAGCGTGATCAGATGACAACGCATACGTTGGTGCTGAACGGTGGATCCACCTTGTGCTGTACCAATAATAGCACCGACTTGAACGTTGGCTCGACGGCACGCTTCGGGCAGAATATCCTCGTTGTCGGGTTCAAACAAGATGGACTCATGGTGAAATGAAAAGAAATGGTGTCGTGTGGGTTATTTATGGCGGGACGCTTTTGATCTTAATAATGCGTTCGAACAAATATTTTTTTTGTGCTATTGCTCTGACATACGCCGCTTTCCAGTTCATGTCCGGGGTTTTCAACATTGACGCTGCTCTTTCGATTTTTATATGGACCGGGTCCTTGTCCAGCAAATTTATATGGGTCACGAGGTCGGCATACTGCTGAAGTAAAGCCCGTCGTAGTCCGGGTGCCAATGTGTTATGGGCTAAAATTGCGGCTTCCTCTTTCGAATACCCTTTGCGGTGAAACTTGTTTCCTGTGGCCTCCAACGTCTCGCTATTCTCGGCGTCAATACTAGCTTTGAACAAATCCTGCCATAGTCTCGAGTTCACTTTCTGTTCATTCCCTTGTACGGGTTTGGGTTGGCCCTTTACGGTTGGGTGATATTCCGAGACTGATGGTATGAAGGGGACCCACTGTAAGGGGGCGGGTTGCTGCTGCTGAACGAATGCTGCCAGTCGTGGACTCGGTGGATTGTGTAGGGGTATATGACGTTGTGGTGAACCCTCGCCGGGTAACAGGTGGGTCGTCAACCGGCTATGTTCGGGGGTATGAGCTTTTAAGTCTACGAACAGATAGCCGTACGGACGACTTGTCGCGCCTTGAAACGCCTGCATGAAATAATCGATGTTCTGAGGATAAAGTCGACTACCAAACACACGGATTTGGGCTCTGTCAATGGGATTTGAGAACATCACAAAGTATTGGCAGTTCAAGGCAATATCTCTGGACGCCTTTCTTTGAGGAAAGAGAATCTGGGTCAAATAGATGACGGACAGATTCCGATGGTGGGATCCTTCGGTAAACAAGTCGGAAACGTGTGAATTGTCCTTGGCCGCACTCATCAGATCATCTAGCACTACCACGTTGGTCTGCTCGGGGTCGAAGAAATACGCTTGATCGATATCGTGGGAATCCCGAGAACAAAGCTCACATTCTGTAACCTTGTAGTTTCGTAGGCACCATACAACGCGTGTCGGAGCTGGGGTTGCCTCACCTTCCTTTAAGAACTTCATCACCTAGGACGTTTTTTCACATGCCGTCTTTCCATGAACATATAGCGGGACTCGGTGGTGTCTCCTGGTTGTGTTTGCATTGAATGTATCTGAGCATACTATCGCGACGAGAGAAGGTTCGTGTACATTCTGTCAGAGAACCTCTCGTCGCGACAGTATGCTCAGACAAATTCAATGCAAAAACAACCAAGAGACACCAACGAGTCTCGCTATAAGTCCGCCAAGTGGAGTAGAGCATCCCTATGCGATGACGGTGAGCGGCCCTACGGCATATGGAAAGCCGTCCTAGGTGACGGAGTTCTTAGAGGAAGGTGTAGCAACCTCAACTCCGACAGGCATTGTATGGTGTTATAGCCCGTGGCAGTCCGCCTACGAAACTGCAAGGTTACAGAATGTGAGCTTCGCCCCCGGGATTCCCCACAGTATCGGTCAAGCGTATTTCTTCGATCCCGAGCAGATCCACATGATAGTGCTAGATAGATGATCTAATGAGTGAGGCCAAGGACAATTCACACGTTGCTGACTTGTTTATCAAAGGATCCCATCATCGGAATCTGTCCGTCATCTATTTGACCCAGAATTTCTTTCCTGGATGGAAGGCGTCCAGAGATATTGCCTTGAACTGCCAATACTTTGTGTCCCAAATCCCATCGACAGAGCACACTTACGTGTGTTTGCTGGTAGAATTTATCATCAGAACATCGACCATTTCATGCAGGCGTTCAAGGCGCGACAAGTCGTCCGTACGGCTACCAGTTCGTAGACTTAAAAGCTCATACCCGCGAAGATCGCCGGTTGACATTCCACCTGTTACCGGCGAGACATTGTTGCAGAAACTTATAAAACAGGGCTATTCCACCAAGCGCCTCCACTCAAAGTTTCTCAAATTTGGCGATACATATCGCATGCTGATAGCAAAATACGAGCGCAGCGTGCAAGATCTATGGCGTTACGTTTCGTAACTTGTGTCTAATTCCGCTTAACCCGGGGCTAGGGGCCGTATGAGCCCATGTACTTGAAGATCCTCATGGTACTCATATGAACAGTCACAATCAAAGCGTGACTGAGATACATCATTTTTTAGATGACGACTCTATAACGAATATTATGGATTAAGAATACTGATCAGCGATACGGATTTGATATTTTGGAACATCATGATGTCTTGCCGGCATCATTGAAAACTGTTGACCGCTTCTCTCTTGCAGGAAACAAGCCTATGTTTATGTATACTTTTGTCTTTTTGAATTTGGTGCTAATACTGTTATATGGAAATGGAATAGGTCTTTGGATTATGGACGCGGATATTCTCTAATGGACGACGGCTGGATTATGAATGACGGACTAGACGCTTGTAACCTGCGTCATATATCCCTACACATCTGGCAGCATCCGTTCAGCAGCAGCAACCCGCCCCTTACAGTGGATTATCTTCATACCATTAGTCTCGGAATATCACCCAACCGTGAAGGAACAACCCAAACCCGCACAAGGGAATGAGCACAACGTGAACTCGAGACTATGGCAGGATTTGTTCAAAGCTAGTATGGACGCCGAGATGGGCGAGGCGTTGGAGGCCACAGGAAACAAGTTTCACCGCAAAGAGTATACGAAAGAGGAAGCCGCGGTTTTAGCTCCCAACACTACAGAGTCCACCTTGTTTGAACCCGACGAGGATATTCTAGCCGAAGCGTTACGTCGAGCCAATGTTCAAGTCAATGCTATTATTGATAAAACTCAAGGTGAATCCACCGTTCAGCACCAACGCATTCGTTGTCATCTTATCACGCTCATAGACGACATCCAATGGGTGACTCGGGTATGTCTTCTGCTGCATGAGAAACAGTACCTGATAAGGATACAAACTAAACTACCTGTGCCCAGAATCTGCTGACCCTGCATGAGGCATTTCAAACCTTTATGGAGACTCAGCTGGAGACGGGAAATTATCTTCTTCAACCTCCAAAATAATGATGTCCGTCCCATGATGATCGACAATGCATAAGCCGTTGGGATAGGACGTTAATGTATTGAGACGGGCGTTGACGGGCGTTACTGTCTATAAAAGCAAGCGTATTCCCAAAACACGCACAGCTGACGTTCAACAATCAACATGGGTTATACATGCTCTGAGTGCGAACGCACGTTCACCAGACATTACGATATGATGCGACACCAGAAGACTTTCCATCCAGACTCCGAGGAGCCCACTGAGGAGGAAGATACATAGACTGCTGAGAGTTTATTTACTGATACGGAGAGCTTGATCTCAGATAGTCAGCCTACATCCCAAGGAAGTGAGGACGAACCTACCTTTTGGGACCGTATTGTGAGAGCAGCTATTAATACTCACGCTGCAGCGATCCAGGACACCAGACATGATAACTTACAACAGGCGTACATCCAAATGCGTCCCAGCAGGAAAACAGTCATGGCGATATTTGAACAGTACCACCTACTACCGCTTGAAATGAAAGGCCCACGCACAGGCCCATCATGAAGACCAAGCGTCACTTGGAAGAGGATATGGGGCTACCACCCACTAAAGCCTTGAAAAATGCGGTCAGAATGCGCAAACAACTGTTTCAGGACATGCTGGCTGAACAGTATCCTGGCCTGCCCGACGATGCTTAGGTTACAGCGAACAGAGATTGAACTTTCTCAAGGGACGGCTTCTGATTAGACAAGAGCGTACTTGAATTGTAAACATACCCAACGCGGCTCTCCCAGCGTGGGTATGATGCACTGGAGGGAATAATAAATTATATGAACACTTATGAACGTGTTGGTCTTCCGCTTTTTATATGTTCAAACCCAGTCCTAAATTTACATACACCCACTAAGCCACCCTGCCTCTCTCGGCAGGCCACCACCACCGGGCGTTGACGGGTGTCAACGCCCGGTTGTGGTGGTATCCCCGCCCGGTGGTGGTGGTGTCGCCGCACGGTGGTGGTGATGTCTGTTCATATAGGAATGAACTCGTGTCCCTCATCAGTCTATATGTATGAAGACACCAATCCAACCCGACGCTACCCAAAAGAGAACTTCAAACTAAGGACCACTGTGGGTCCATCTCAACCTCAAAACGGCCATTCCAATGCCTTTTTCTACTGCGCATGCACAGACAGACATCAATCCAGCTGGACGCTCTCCCACTAGAGCTTCACACTGATACATCAAACGACCCATTCGGCCCATTATGGCTTCACCTCAAACCCCAAAACACCCCTTTCCATGCCCTTTTCCCACAACTCCCTGTCTGCGCATGCACAGAATGTTGAAGACGGACGACACACTAGCCCAGACAGAAGGACCACCACGAATGCTTCACGACGACACCTCATACGACCCAATCGGACCACTATGAGTCCACCTCGTCCTCAAAACCTCCCTTCCCATACCTTTTTTCTACTGCGCATGCGCAGAATGACGTCAGTTCTACCCCACACCAGTTGGGCGCCATCCAGTTGGACGCTCCCCCACGAATGCTTCACACTGACACCTCACACGATCCAATCGGACCACTAGGGGTTCACCTAGACCCCCAAAAAGTCCTTTCCAATGTACTTTTTCTACTGCTCATGCGGAGAATCACGTCAGTTCCACATCGCATCCATCCAGTCGGATGCTCCCTCACGATAGCTTCAAAATAAGACCTCACTCGACCCAATCAGCCCACTGGTGGCCCACATCGCCCCCAAAAGGTCCATTCCAATACGCTTTTTCTACTGCGCATGCACGGAATGACGTCAGTTTCACGTCATTCCCATACAGTCGGATGCTCCCTCACGAGTGCTTCACACTGATATCTCATTCGACTCAATAGGACCACTAGGGGTCCACCTAGACCCCAAAATACCCACCCCAACGCTGCATGCGCGCAGTGTCTTTTTAAAACAAATTCATCCAATGGCTTCGCGACCCCTATCATCGTGTTCTACGTTGTGAGACGCAAAAAACCCAAACAAGATCGCACAACCCATTCCGCAAATGACCATGTGTAAGTTTCCCATTAGGTTGAAGATTGTTCACTGCACCACGAGTGCACCACGCATGAGATACACAGTTCACGTGACCGGACGTCACCGGAAGTGACCTTTAACCTGGATGTGACCTTTGAACAGAAAGTGACCTTTGACCGGATGTGACGTCATCTTGACGTCACCGGAAGTGACGTCACCTCCGCGAGGACCCTCCTCAAGGACCCTCAAAAATGGTAACGAATTTGGAGGTTTCCTACTACTGGCGCATTAGAACTTTTGTTGAGAACATATGTAGATATAATAGGTTTGGGTTGACGATTATTCGACTACTGGTGACCGAAGAGGGTACCCCATTGTTTACTTCCGGCTGCAGTGGTTAATACTACAGTGTACACTTAAGAGTAAACTCCATCAATTAGTGAAGATACATCATAATGTCAATTTGCGAATACTTGCCGGCCTAATTTCATTTAAAGTATTATAACTTGGTCTTAGTTTCAAAACAGGTCATTCATTCGATAAAAGAAATCCACAATATTTTCGACCTATTACATGGTGTATAATAGTAGTGGTAAAAAGTATATTCTTTTTAAATATATACCAGAGTTATCTCTTTCCTTATTGACATAGTTTGAAAGAATGGCGTATTTAGGTCTTATCACCATAAAATAAACTTGCCAAAACTATATTTTTAATACCAAACCATGAGTAGCCCGAAAAAAAATGGGAAGACATTGTATTTCTTGTTTTTTATTTACAATTATTTTTGAAGTCTCTGGTGATTTTCTGGAGTTTGTCGAGAATAGAAGATCGCCAAACTTGCTCACAATTTGGCTGCTATTTTGGCCTTTATCTGTAATCCGTTTTCCGTTTGTCTCGCGTCATTTAAAAGGTGGACATCAATCGTGGTATTTTTACAGCTGGTTAACTGTTGATTCTGTAGAGCAAATGGATTAATCTGGAGTTATATTCTATAACAATTAATCTGCCCGAGGCGGCAAAATCTATCAATGCAAAGATGGGGAAGGGTAAAAGTAATTGACCGGATATTCCACCTACGATTGCATGGGAATGGCCCCTCTCCAATTTCATAATAAGGGTGACCAACCGTTTTTGATCACTGAGAATCTGTAGAACCATCCCACTCATTTTAAATTGACCGCTCCAGGTGAAGGACGAGACCATGTAGTTAATCGGAATAGCTCATACATTTTCTTAGAAATTGGACCGAATAGGACCAATTTTTCTACTTTTTAGGAGTTTTCCAGGAATATCGGCAAGTTTAAAGGGGATCGCTGCAAGTGTTTTTATTTTGTACAACATAAATGTCACATGCATTCTCTTTGAAGAGATATATAGATACAACAGGTTTGCCTTGAACGATTGTTCGATTATTAGTGGCGGAAGAGTAGACACCTATTATTTATTTCCGGCTGAAGCGGTAACTGTAAGAGTGCAACCACTGGTATGCCGAGTAACTCCGAAGTAAATTCGGCAATTGATATGATGTATGCATGTCAGCAGTGATATTCCAACACATATAGCCAGCATGAAGACATATCAAACATCAGATATCAAACAATGATGATGCGCCTGTAAGACACCACATCGACGACAGTCACCTAGCCAGTGGCAAGTGGTTTGAAACTACCTGAGGAAATATCTGGATAGTCGGGTAATCCGGGAATGTACAAGATTGTTATGTTTGGTCAAGTGACTGATTTGTAAAGAACTGTCGGCCATATTTCATCACGTGTTCGATTTGTGAAGAATTGGATGACATGATTGGTCAACCGACTACAAGTTACACAACATTGGCGGCCATGTTTGATCACGGGATACATCAATGGATTCGACAAATGAAATTAGTCCCACAAAATATTTTGAAGTCATAGAGCAAACATTTCTACAAATACGAAGATTTCAACTGGAGAAAGTGTTGGAAAAGTACTTTTAAATTTTGCAATATATGTTTTTTTTGGTTATTTTGGACCATGCAATGTCTTAATCCCACCTAGCTATACTATTTGTAAAATTGAGCATCGAAGTGACGGTAGTAGTTTATCAGAATTGTGTGATCTTATAGGAAATTTAACTGCGTTTGTTGGGCTTAACATTCAGATACCGGTACTCTGAAAGACACTCATCGATATTTAACGAGATATATGTCTAAACTCGATCGGGACGGCACCATATATCTGTGATTCGAGTGCATCGTGAACTAATACGATGTGAACTCTGAGCGTATTTATTGCATAAGTATTAATGAAAAACGAATCTAAAAATAATAGGGAGTTCAAATAAGGGGTAAATCTAGTTAGCCTACAGAGTATAAATAACCAGCAAAGGATGACACACATCTGAGACGCGTATCTATATATTGCGAGACTAGACTGCCTGAAGCACCATTACTGTATACGCAAGGCAGAGCACTTGACATAACTCTAATTATTTTGAGAAACTGTGCAGAAAGATTAACGACCATCATAGTTGGATATTGACTTTGTCGAAATATGACTGTTAATTTGTCTAAATAGGTTTTTTTCCCTATCGAAACATTTGAATAATTTTAATCAACAGAATACAAAAGTGTAGAGAGTTTGTAAGATGCAATACGTTGACGACGCTACACAAAAAAAACATCAGTAGCATTACATGGCCATAGTGCTCTCATCATAGTGAGGAGTATACCGCTAGTAGCTTACACTTGTAATCGATAATCTATTTACAGTCTGTCAGTCGACGTTGATCATTACTTCAGGGGGTAAACAAATCTGGTGATTGACCAGTCAATACCTGTCCTTTTGCTCTTACAGTCCGGGGGGGGGGACCCTCAGTGGCCGAGTGGTCTAACTAGGCGCTACGCTGGTGACCGCTAGCCTCACACGGTGAGCCAGAACGGGTTCGAGACCCTCTGGTGCATGTGTGAAAGTTTGCCAGTTACTTGCCTACGGGTGGTGGTTCCATCCGGGTACTCCGGCTTCCTCCACTTACCAAACTGGCTGTCAACATATGAGTGAAATAACCTTGAGTTTGACATTAACTCCCCCGCCCCGCTCCCCTCTTACAACCAAGAAGTTATTGGCGACTGTAGGTAACAATGAAGTATAGTTTTGTCCCATTACGTTCCAGGTTAAACAGGTTTAGTTCGCCCCTGAAAAACTGACCTTCTTGTACTTTAGCCTGGAACTACACACTGATGTTTTTGATTACCACTCCTCCCACTTCACGTGAAATGTACCTAACCACACTCATGACCAAATGATTTTTGAGAACGTAAACAGCCTTCTGAGACGAGCACTTTTCAACCGTCTGAGCTGGTCACGTGGGTATCGTCGTTTGATTGTGTCCTGAAAAGAACACAGGCTCGCGACCATCACATTTTTTTTCAGAAATTAATTGATACTTACTAAGTTAGCGAAACACAATAAAAGTTAGTTATGATATTATCCAGTAATAACACAACTGAGCATTTAATGCGGGATATGCTTACTACGAACATCCACCTTTGGCGGAAGTGACGTCATTTACTTCATTTTAACCTAAATAAGCAGGCCCTGTTTAAGATTGATGCCCCAGTATAAGCGGGATAGAACACACGTACATTAAGTAACCTGAAATGATTAGTCGGAGTCTCGGACGCTCTAGATGCTCATGCGTGGAAACATATAAATATCCTTCTCCACATTTTTCATGACTTGTTCTGAGAATAAGATTTGCATGCCTCCGGAGTTCGTCTCAATACTTGATTTTAATACGCGAAATACGTATCTAGTGATATATGAACGAGCGAGAGTGATACACATGCAAAGAAAGAGAAGCGGGTTAATAGCTTGTAAATTAACGATACTTAATACTTGTACTTTGAAACTATAAAATAAGAAAGGACAGTTTGTATAGTCTTTCTTTGGAATGGGCCCACAACGTGCAGGAACCACATTGGGGGCAAACATCTAGGGAAAACATCGGCGCATCCCAATTATAGATATGAGATTATATTACTTAACCAACAAAGCTAGAAGCGGATGGCGACCGAAGAATATTACTATGGAAGGACATAGGAACTGCTTCTGATGGGAGGGCCACTACAAACAGCAAAATCAGGACGCTATGCAAATCGAATGCATTCTTGTATTATCAGAAGTCCATCAAATTATGGGCATTTTGTATTATCATAATCCAAAGATATGAACCTATATGAAGAAGTGAAAAATACGAAAACAATTCTTATGATGGAAAGATAAAAACAAGTGACTGTCTTCTCAAGACGTGCACGAAAAGGCTATTTCATTCTCCAAAACATGCAGTCTAGCTGTATTACATTTGTATCGAATTGATCTTTACCTAGGTAGTGTCACTCCCAACGATGTACACAGGTGAGCGCACATGCATGTGGTGACGTCTCGTCACTTCTCTCTCCTATAGGCTAATGTATAGAGGTACACATATCTTGAATGCGCACTCGAGCATAGGCTGTACAGCCTGGCGATGCGTTGATTGGTGAAGAGAACAATGTAGGCGAGTCTTTGCAGGGTGCGGGCTTATAAAAGTGGCAAAATATCGGAATTTTCTGCATTCCCTGATCCGCAGCCGACATGCCTGAAGCCATTCACTCGTCTAGACAATCTGCGAAGCCACGAGTCTTCCATCCACAACGGCGCACAGTATAGTTGTATAACCTATTCACGGTCATTTAATCGGGAGGATATTTTACGGCGCCACGAACGGGCACTCCACGAGGGAGCGACGGAGCAATGTAACAAATGTGGTGAACTCTTCAAACGGCCCAGTCAGTTGAGACAGCACCAACGTTTGATTCACGGCCCGTCTGCACGGCATGGAGGACGACTTCCCACTAAGAGGAGCCCTGGAAGGTCAGTCCCACTGAAGACGAGCTCAGGGAGACGAATGCCGCTGGTGATGCGACCATGGCCAGCCCTAAACCCACGGTCAGGACGGCCTGGATGTCTAGTTGGGCCTCAGCGATACTGTTTCGAGTCATTGGCCTGACGACATCGAGCAGTGTATTTGACCAGTCTTTCACCATCGTCAATCGGAGTTCACTGGAGTCGATGCTAGAGCAACTGCAGACCGTGGATCCATCAGAATGGGCCTGTCAACAACGCCACAACGAAAATTGGCAGGTGGATAGGGTGACCATTGTCACGTTTTTCGTGGCTAAATTGCTCAACCACTCCATCGAATGAACGCATTCACCCATGATATGCACTGACGGATACCGTAATATGTCGCATATTCTCTATATCTCCACATGCTGATCGTTCAAGTCTGCTCTGCAAACACTTGTGCCTAATATTACGGTGCTTGGAATTTAAAAAAAACAAGGATTTTTTTTATTTTTCAATTTTTATTCTGTGGATAAATAGGAAGGCAGACATGGACACCAAATGCAGAAAGGATTTGACAAGAGTAGCCTACAATGCGTCTGATACACGGACAAGAGCATACGAGAGTTGTACATACCCATAGTGACTCCCCAGCTTGGGTGTGTTGTGATGAAGGGCATAATAAAATGCGTAATACGCAATGTGCCTGTTGTTGTTGATGTCTCTTGGTTGTGTTTATATTGAATGTGTCTGAGCATATTGTTGCGACGAGAGAAAGTTTTCTGAGAAAACGTAATACGACATTGTGCACGATTGGACTCAAACACAAACGCACACACACGCGCGCTCGCATACACACACACACACACACGCGCGCGCACGCATATACATGCACAAACACACGCACGCACACACACACAGACACACACTTCCTGTACCCGGTACCCTACAGGTGAAGTAACTCGGCCAGGTAGCCAGACCGAACCTGGTGCTTTTCTCAACTAATCGCACATGCGCACCTCCGAAGCTGCCCTTTCTCTACTACTAACCGATTGCGCATGCGTTGAACAACGTGACTTCCAATAGCAACCACCCCAGTCGGACTCTACCCCATAAGTGCTTCAGCCACGCCTGCGCATGCGCAGAATGAATCGACTCCCGCTACAAATGACACCAGTCTGATTCGCCCCCACGAGTGCACCAACACGACCCATTTGGACCACAGAATGTTCATATGCCCCTCCCGTTGGGTTAATGTATATGGAAACACATGTCTCCAACGATGCGCTGATTGATGGAGAGAACAACGTAGCAGAGTTTTGGTGCGGTGAGTGATTATGATAGAGGAAGTAGGTGGGAATGTTCATCATTCCCTGATCCACAGCCGACATGTTCTCTTGTACCACTTGCCAGAAGCAGTTTACTCGTCAAAATAATTTACGACGCCACGTGAACTCCGCTAACAAACCCTTGCAGTATACTTGTATACCCTGCGCACGATCATCTATTCGAGAGGATGCTTTACGGCGCCACGAACGGTTACTCCACGTGGGCGTGACGGAACAATGTAACGATTGTGGTCAACTCTTCAAACGGCCTAGTCAGTTAAGAAAGCACCAGCGCTCTATCCATGGCCCGTCACCGCGGGTTGGGCAAATTTCCATCGAAGAGGAGCCCCAGAAGGTCTGTCCCACTGACGACGAGCGCAGAGAGATTAATGTCCCTAGTGAAGCGAACTTAGACAGCCCGCCTATACCCGATGTCGAGAAGGGCTTGGATTTCCAGCTGGATCCAAGTGATACGGTCCCGAGTCATAGAACTGATGACAACGAACATTTTCAGGAAGATCCAGTGGATGTCCACAGCGGTCCCTTACCTGATACCAGAGCAGTAAGTGACATATACAGGGACCATCAATTCATGATCCGACGTTGTTTCCACCGTCATCGCCCGCTACTAGACATCTACAATTTCCGGTTGGAGGACCTGGCTCAGCTCTCCAACTACGTGAAAGCCATCTTCAACGACAAAACTACGGCCTTCAAGTTAAATCTGGCGTTCGGTTATATGCTGCAGCATAAGGAGACAGACCAATTCCGGTACTTTTACCCGAGCACTAACATCCGGGTATTTGACCAGCCGTTCACCATCATTGATCGTGCTAGCCCAAGTGAACCACTTGCATCCCTTGGAATGGGCGCAACGCCAACGCCCCAACATCCAATGAATCGTGGAGAGGGTGATCAATGTCACGTGTTTCGTCCCCAAGCTGACCAACCAACCCATCGAATGAACGTATTCACCCATGCACTGATAGATAAAAGTCTGCTCTGTAAACACGTGTGCCTAATATTAGTGCTTGAAATTAATAAAAACATGGTGTTTGATATCAATTTTTATTCTGTGGATGAATAGGAAGGCAGACACGGACAACAAGTGGAAAAGATTGGACAAGAGCAGCCAACAATGCGTCTGATATACGGATAAGAGCATACATGGACAAGAGCATAACCATAGTGGCTCCCCCAGCTATGGTGTCTTGGGATGGAGGGGATAATAAAATGTATAGTACAAAATATTTTTGATGTCTCTTGGTTGTGTTTACAATGAATGTGCATGAGCATATTGTCGCGATGACAGAAGGTTCCCCTCTTAAGGCAAACTGTGTAAAAACACACACACCCAAACACACACCACAACACATCACCACCAACACACATACACACACACCACACACACCACCACCACACACACACACACACGCACACACACACACACACACACACACACACACACACACACACACATACATGTGAAAGGTGTCAACCGGGGACGCCTGCCACAACCCCCCTAAATGGGGACTTTGTTAATAAGGTACCAAGAGAGAAATGAACCTGAGATTCCAATAAAGGCAATCATAGAGACGCCCACTGGACCTTTGGATCCATCAAATTCTGAAATTTGCCAAAAGTGTTCAAGCTAGTCAAAGTGGGGACGCACACATTTCACACTCGCCGTGAAAGATGCTGCTAAAATGGGGACGCACTTCCGTCAAGTGTAGACTATCCAAGTGGGGACAAATGTTTAAAACCAACCAAATGGGGACATCATCAATAAATTTATTATTGCAAATGATATGTAGCCTAAATAGGGACATGTCAAGTGAACATATAACCAATTCTATCACACTTTGCTGTTTTATTACTACATGTAACGTTGAACACTTTTCATGGACGTCGCTGGACGCAGCCAGTTTCGAACTGGGTGACCCAGATCATAATAAACAAAACATTTGTCGATGTTATTGCAAAAAAGTAAATAAAATCGGATGTCCAATTCGCCACAATCTATATACATCTTTGTCAAATTATAGGTATATCATACACAGGGGCTTAGCGATACTGGTATTCGGAAACAAACAAGGTGCATAATTTGCTTCACCGGAAGTGCGCGCGTCTGTCTTCAAATACGCGCGAGTGTTCCTTTCACGGCGAGCGTAGGAACTTAGCTGTTTTCTAAGCAAGCTCGGCAGGGATGGCATTTAGGTGTCTAGGATTAAAGACCCTAAAACGAGGGAATATTCGATGCCGCCGTTTACGTGAAATGTTCCCAGATGAAGTACGAATGGACTGTCCAAAGAAGGTAGGATTTTCTTTACTAATTTAAGAACAATACCCAGTCTACTAAAATCGCGCGCCACAATACGTAATTGAACGGGCATCTCTGCAACTGCATCTCGTTGTTGTTTAACGCGATTTGTGGATACTAGGCTGAAGTTTCTGGTACAGGTCATCAATTTTGATTGAGGAAATATATATATGTGTTTGGAATTGACAGTAAGAATGCATTCGCATTGTTGCAGGCAGGATACAATTTCCGCCCCCAATTAGCATGCTGTTTGAAGTATGTTGATGTACACGATGACATAAGTATTGAGCGACATATATTCAGTGCCCAGATAGAGCGGACTCATACAGAAAACCATAGACTTTCAATAGTTTATCTTTTAGCAATTGTTTGAATAACGGCACATAACGATGAAAGTTCACACTCGATCTAAGGCTCTCGCAATCTTGACAAATTAAACTTTTCGGAAAATGTGTAGTATATGCCACATCACGATACAGCGAAATAATACCTTTGGGGGACGTCATGGAAAGACCGTGACATTGTACCCACAATGTCTAGTTGTCGTCGTTGTTTTCCGTCGACCATGCACTTTATCGAATGACAACGCTGAAGTATCAACAACTGAGTAACAAACTATTCCTCAAGGAAGATTGTTGTTGTTGTTGTTGTCTTCTGGCATTTTCTTCTGATTTGCAGGAACATGGGGACAAACAAAATATCTGACTAGGTACGGTACGCCTATTGTTTCGTTTTCGGTTTATGTCCATCAAACAAGTGTTTCAAAGTAAGTCAGAAAATTCAACTTACGTTCCGTACAATATTGCCCGCAGTCGAATCGTGTATTGTTCTTTCTTCAGTCTCGTTTTATCTCTCTTCGTTCGTTTTCACGTGACTAACTAATTCATGCGCAAACGGGGACATGTGTGTATTGAGCAGATTTCTTCTCCACGGAGCGGGAAACACACGCATACACCTCGCGCTTGAATTTTGCTGCCTAAATGTGGACGTATACCGTATTTACCTCATTTCACTAGAGAGTTCCAAAAACAGGCTTGGCTGCACGTTTCAAGCCTTAAGTCAAACGGGGACGTCCCCGTTTGGAGGGAGGTCCCCATTTGAAAGGTGTGTATTCATGTCAATGTCCCCATTTGACACCTTTCACAAACGCACACACACACACACTACACAACAACACACACGCACCCACCCACACATATCCACGCACACATTACTCCTCCAGGTAACCAGAGCGAACATGGCTCCATCTCCTCAAACGCGCTCCTTTGCACCTCTGAAACTCCCTTTCTCTACTACTTCTCGAGTGCGCAGGCACATATCACTACCAGTCTGACACTACTGTGCAAGAGAGAATATTATTTGATGCAACATCAAATCACGGATTTTGATTAGACAGAAGCAGCCGTCGATGCTTCTGTTGCTGATTAAGATAGGCGTTAAGACATTGCGTGGGGATTCCCCTTCTCTGCTTGCCTGTATTGTTATGCAAATATCTCGACCCCAAAACGTCCACCCAAGTTCCCGTTTTCCACAATTCCCGGCCTGCGCATGTGTGACATCGTCCATAAAACACGTCCATCTGGACCCCTCACCCCCATTCCTTCTGTTGTAGAGCCATGACGGAGACCCATCCCTATGCGACTCGCATTTTACAGCATGCAACAGTGGTTGATTCACTCAACAACGAGGGGCGATGCAGACCCTGGAAGAGTTCACAGAGCGGTCCTCGACATAGTCGACTCGATGGAGAGGTATGCTATCACCCACCACTACTGCGCTATGACAGCCATACTTGATGCCCGGTCTGTGGACCACGAGCGCTCACGCCGCAACCACCGACGGTTCGTTGGCCTCGCAACGGTCTTTGCCCTATTGATCATGACGCTGTGGCAATGATAGTTCTGTCTTACAGCGACAGGAACAAACGGCTCTTCAGAGCCTCCATGTTTTCCGAAAGACAGACGGTTAGCTGAGCACAATGTCCACACACACTCGCGGGCGCTCGCACAAACACACACGCACACACACGCATACACACGCACGTGCACTCATATCAGGACGTTGAAGCGTTAAGCCAGGCGATGGCGGGCGAGACTGTCCATAAAAGCATGCGTGTCCTAAAGACGTGCACAGTTGACGTTCCATTCAACAGACACTCTACCACGATGTGCAGGTGTACGACTTGTTCGAAATCCTTTCATCGCCATGACAATTTACATCGTCACACACGTGCACGTCATGAAGTACCCACGCACACATGTGCATAGTGTGATATAGTCGTTAAGCATCCCAGTCAATTGAGACGTCACGGATCACGCTCGCCACTCTCGAGACCGTATATTGCAGTTCCCAAGGAAATGCAACCATGGCTGGAAAAACCCATGGACCTCGATCCGCCACCCCGAATTGAAAAGCCGATGGAGATTGATTCCAGGGTCGAGGAGCCCTTCCCTGCCTACCAATGGGAGGAGTAAGGTCTCGAAGCTCCAATATCCTGGCCTGCCCGAAGACGCTTAGGACAAACGGATCAGAGCGAACATGACTGAAAATTGAACTTTCTGAAATGGCGGATTCAGATTGGACAAGAGCCTACGAGAATTGTAAACATATCCAGCGCGCCTCTCCCAGCGTGGGTATGATGTGCTGGTGGGGGTAATAAAATCATTGACCTGTCATCCTGGTTGTTGTTCTCTCATCTGTCCACATCATGGCCACCACTACCACTACTACCACCACCGCCACACACAACCATCACCACCACCACCACCACCGCAAACCATCACCACCGCCGCAAACCACCACCATCACCACCACCACCACACACCACTACCACTCACTCTCACTCACTCACTCGCTCAGTCACTCACTCACTCCCCATCGTTAGTGCGTCAATGCGTTAAGACGGGCGCTGGACAATGGTTTTACAACACGGGAAGTGTAACGAAAAAGGTGCGTGTCAGGAGTGAGATTCGAACCCACGTCCCCACATATGGAGACCAGCACTTAAGACTGGCGCCTTAGACCACTCGGCCATCCCGACCAACGCTAGTTATGATGGACATAATGAGGCATATATAGTGTTACACCCCACACGACCCAATGGTGGCCCACCTCGTCCCCAAAACACCCATACCTATATACTTTTTCTACAGCGCAGGTGTGACATCGTTTTACTTTCACTCCATACCCACCCAGTTGGACGCTCCCCACGAGAGCTTTGATATCTCCCACAGCCCAATCAGCCCATTATGGGTCCACCGCGACCCGAAAACGTCCATTCCAATGCGTTTTTTCCACTGCGCATGCGCGCCATAACCCTACTTTTACTACATACTAGTCCAGTCGAATGCTACTTCACGGAAGCTTCACTTTGATATCTCCTGCAGCTCAATCGGGCCAATACTGACCCACCAGCACACTTGGATGAGATACACCACACACACACATACCCACACACACACAAAAAATACCAGGTAGCCAAACGGAATATGGCCGCTTTCTATACTATTCCCCAGTTTGCGTCTGTTCAATTGTCCCTTTTCTACTGCTGCCCTTTCTGATTGGACAAGAGCAGCCGAGAATACGTCCAACGAACAAGAACAAGGATGATGGAGGATTGAATGTTCTCAAATAGCGGCGTCTGATTGGACAAGAGCAAATGAGAATTGTAAACAAGCCCATAGCAGCTCCCCCAGCTTGGATGTGTTGTGATGGAGGGCATAATAAAATGTGGAATACGCAATAGGCTTGTTGTTGTTGTTGATATATCATTGAACTAATCAATTGTGCTTGTGATTGGATGGATGACAATGCGCTAAGGCGTTACGATAGGGCGTTAAGGCGTTATGCTAGGACGTCAAGGCGTGAAGATAAGGCGTTAAGATAATGCGTTAAGGCATCCAGAATAGATCCCATAGGCCAGTTTGACGGAAGTTATTCCCATGTTTCAGGTGTAAAGTCCATTTCGGCTGTTTTAATTCGGAGAAAACATGCACCCGCTATCTCTCATCTCTCGGCAGGTCACGAGCCGCTGAGGACCGGTAATGGCCATCTACACTTGGTTGATAGGTGTTTTCCATATTTTAGGGGAAACGTCCGTGTTTCCGGATTTTTTCCGGTGAAAGTTTTACGTGCTCCCTCCAATGACGACCCTGAAGAGCGCTTCACATGGATACCCTTCTCGACCCAGTACGCCCATTATGGGCCCACCTCGACCTTAAAAGTACCTTCCAATGCTTTGTTTCTTCCAATTTCCTGCCTGTGCATGCGCACTATTGTCCAATTTTTATTTCACACCCATCTAGTCGGACGCTACTTCACGAGTGTTTCCCTTTGATATCTTACACGATCAAATCGGACCATTATTGGTCCACCTTGACATCATTTACGTCCATTCCAATACCCTTTTCTCACAATTACCCGTCTGCGCATGCGCGCAATAGCCTTAATCCCACTCCATACCCATCCTGTCGGATGGTCCCCCACGAGTACTTCACCTTGACACCTAATACGACCCAATCGAACCAATATTGGTCCACCTCGACTCCAAAACGTCCACCCCAGATCATGTCCACGATACTCCTCCCATCGTGCACTACAGCGATAAACTAAGAAAACAAGGTGCCACACCCGATACCGCAAATGTCCATGCGTGGGTTGCCCATTAGGTTTAACATTGAAATAACTGAAGCATGGGTCTTATTTAGGAGCAGATGACTCCTGCTCGGCCGTCACGTGACCAGAAGTGACATTTGATCCGGACGTAACCTTTGACCCGGAAATGGCATTTGACCCGGAAGTGACATCATCCTGGAAGTCATCGCCACCACCCTCGCTCACATTTTACGACAGAATTTAGCCTTCATATACTAGTAACCTAGAATTGCATTTGAACGTGGTGTACGAGTCGTGCTATTCAGATGTAACCGGAGAGATTCTGATAAGACGATACCTAATACCTGTAAAGCGCAGGGTTGTTTTGAGGACCATTGAAGCGGAACGCACAAACACCTTCCTAAACGCATAACATACTTTTGTTGGGAAAATATAGTCATGTATGTGGAAACACTGTGGGGTGCGATGTCTTTCTGATCAGGAGAGGTGCCATGGGACGGTAACAGCAGAACGTCATATTCCTGGTTTTTTGTCTATTTTGTCGCCATGTCGATTAAACTTTTCGGTGATTTGAGCCAGTTATCATTTTGGAGAGAGGTTTTTGCGGAGTTTCTTGGCGTGTTGATTCTGGTCGTGGTGGGGATAGGAGCATGCTTCACGTGGAACCCTAATCATCCTCCCTCTCTAACCTTCATCTCCTTACACGTGGGCTTTGTCGTCTCCACAATCGTCATGTGTTTCATCCACGTCAGTGGTAGCCACATCAACCCTGCTGTCACACTCAGCTTTGTCGTCACCAGCAGGATCACCCTCTCCCGCGCAATATCTTTCCCCGTAGCCCAGTGTCTTGGGGGAGTGGTTGGGGCAGCCATCTTGAAAACTCTGGTCCCCAGCGACATCGCCGGAAATCTAGGCACCCTCACCATAAACCCATCGGTTACCACGGGTCAGGCATTTGGAGTGGAGTTTATTATAACGTTCATGCTTATTTTCGGGATATTTTCAGCCGTTGACGAGAGTAGGAGCGATAAGGTCGGAACAGTTCCCCTCAGTGTCGGGCTCATCGTCACGGCAAACGTTTACTTTGCCGTAAGTATGTCTACAATTATTAAGCTCTCTGCTAACTTGTGAGGAACAAAACCCCATATAGGATGAGTGTGAATACTTGGGGAGCGTATAACGTAAGTAACAAGAGTACATCGGTCTTACTTTGCTGTGAAGGAATGAAGACATGCTTTATGTAGACGTTAAACTACACCGCACATATTCTATCTGATAAGGATACCATTTAACGTTCACCAATTACCATACCCTTAATGTCAAAAAGCAACATTTTCTATGAGTAGTATACATGATAGTAAGGAAAATATGTATATTCATGATACGCCATATAATGTATAGGTATAGGTATTCAAATGAGGGAACTAAATTCAGTGGGGGATATGGGTATGGAAGTAGCAACAATGTTGAGTGTTATCTGAAGAAAATCATTCCACTACGGTCGTTCACATTCATTGCTTGAACTTCCCTATCCCGAATGATTTGTTGGTGGGGCTATTATAACGCCACAGCTCTTCCGATTAAGTCAGTGGCAGAAACAAGAGAACATCGAGAATCACTCGTTACCTTTGAAATGTCACTGACAATGATGCAGTTAGAATATCATCATGTGGAATCGTGATTACACATTCTGCCGTAATGTCGTCTGTAGTTATCATACTCGAGTAAGCAAACCAGTTATACGATCAGTTCCACTGCCATTGTCCTTCACCTCATTTCCCTTGACACTATGCATATGACAAAGTGATGGTTATAGACACATGGTATAGACACATGCGCTGTATATCAGGCACTTGCTACCTGTCCATAATAAACGTGATCGTGATCACTGACCACTGATCCTGGCATTGAATTCGTTTTCTTTGTCTTCTGTCACAGATCCACTACACAGGAGCATGTATGAACCCGGCCAGACAGTTTGGTCCAGCCTTAGTTTCCGGTGTTTGGGATGATCACTGGGTGAGTTTCATTTTTGCAAGAGAATTGCACATACAGCGACAGTTACACGTACACGTGATTGCTTATCACGAGAAGGAGCGAGTATACATTCAATTGTTGCGCACATCTTTTCAGAGCGGAGCTTGTTCAAACGTTTACTGGATGTCGCGTATTGTACTGCACCATCCCGGAAACTATGTCCCTTACAACTTCGGTGCAACAAATTCCGCTGGTTCACGCTGATTTTTACCACATAAAACTCTTATCGTTCGAAAAATTCGAAACACTATCCACACATAATGAAAAGTATAATGAAAAGTGGATGCCAGCTGTCATTTATATTCATATTACAGAGACTGATTATGCCACAACTAAACAAAACAGAGGATAATGTGGTAATGATTATAATACTGAATGAAACTTAAAAAAAAAAAACAGAAAACAAACATTATGAAGTAGAACGCGTAAAAAATAACCCCTGATTCAGTCCTCTTTCTATGCACTACGTACTGGCATACGCTATGAGGCGACCACCAATGCTTTTTTATGGCGTTTCCATGGGAAATTGTGTCCGCCACCAACGCTCTAGGAGAAACACTTCATTCCTACATGTATGTATGCCTAGCTAAATACATGTACATGAATAACCGATACACATTCCTGGCGGACAGCATTTCTATTCACATTTACCTGGTATTTATCTACTACAGGTATATTGGATTGGGCCCTTATGTGGCGGGGTTTGCGGTGGATTGATGTACGAATATATCTTCTCGGCCAAGGCGTCTTTTACAGAGACAGCTAAATGTATTACTTGTGCCATGTGGCGAGGCTCATCGAAATCTGTATCGGTTGATGAAGAAGAATTGAGGTGGCAAGGGGAACGTGTAGAGGACAATATCTAAATATTGAATGACTTAAACCCGACTGACTTCTGAGACTAGTCTATATATTAGCATTAGTCCGAGCTGCCAGAACCACGCCAAGAATGATTAGCCGTAGTAAAGAGGATGAGCTTCGACCAGAATCCTAATTAGTTCGTGCTCTGTAAATTGCCTACACATGGTGGGTCTTTGATATAGCCATTGATACCACGCTTGACAACTTTTAAATCTGAAGCGGAAAACTATTCGGATGTTTCCCATGTTCCCGGTATATGCAACTGTCCCTGGTTTCTCCAAATTACAGAGACATAGTTACTCTCTTTGTAATGCGAAGAATTGTTCACTATCATATAAAAAGTCTATGAGAATAAAAGCAATGTTTATGACAAAGTCGAGCATTACGCTAATTGTGTACTAAGGCTGCATCAGTTTGTTGTTTAGGAAGGGAGACAACTTTCACAATACACATGCCATACAAAATTGTACATTAGTGACTCCCCCTGAACCTTCCTTTGCTTTAGGAGAAGAGGGCTGTACAGAATTAGCGCGAATTAATGTATCAGGTGACTACATATACACCATGATTCACAATACAAGGTTTAAAATGACCATAACATAACACGAGCAATTATCAAATAATCATTAAGTCTCGGAGACGTACATATGTACAGTGAGTTGTTCGGGCATAGGGAATAATTTTTTCACGGGGCGATTTAGTCCCGTAGGGACTAATGGTCCTGTATTGTAGTCAGGAAAAAACTTGAGCACATTTGGTACAGTTGCCAGGGTGACTGGTTGTTTAATTAACTGCTTTATAGTCCATGAGCCAGACCAGATATCGGTACCACCCGGGGTGGCAAATTCTCATTATGTTTTTACGAAAGTCCTATATCCATAGATGGAAAAAAAACTTTGAAAGCAATCCGGGACTCACAGCTTAATGGTAGTAATCACCTCTTAAAGATGGACACCGGAGTCCAATCTGAGGGGCCAGATTTGGGGGTAGGGGAAATATAAAGTTGAATAACTTTGCAAGTAATTCCTCTATATGTTGGTATCTGTTATATGCTATTATGTCAATTATGTAGGTCACCAGAGGTCAAAAGGTCACGAAATCTAACCCCTGTCTAAAACGTGACCACCTGTAGGAAAACTCGCTGCAGATACCATACCAATGGGACTTTCTTAACCTAAATGGTCTCAAATGGAAGCCAAGAAGTACCCAAGTCTATAATAAGTCTAAACAAGTGGAGTTTATTATTATTTAGACTGTGGCACAGAACTGTTTTTGACACATTTTCAAAAATGGTCTTTTTATTGCGCTAAAAACAGCCAAAATTGTATGAAGTTGGACAGCATGAAATTAGTTGCATATTTTGACAAATAACTACTCCAAATGGTAATGGTCATGTCTTAGGTCTATTCAAGGATTAGTTAAGCTACATTTCGAGGTAATTAGGTCACCAGAGGACAAGGTCAAAGATTGTCAATTATTAATTTTCTACATTTGTACTTGGGACTTTCATATTACAATGAATTTACATTGCAACCAGTTTCAAGTATAGAGCATCAGAGCCATCGCTGGTGCACCCTGTGCCCTATAACCCGTAGGGCATAGGATACACAAGGGTGCGAATGCACCAGGTATGGGTGTCCGCAGGGGTCAAATGTCAATCGTCCTTCAATCTCCCTTTATCGCTTGTTAAGGCGCTAAGATGGGCGTTAAGGCGTAAAGATAGGGCGTTAAGACGTTGATACGGGACGACGGACGTTGACGGCGTCACTGCTTTTCGATGTATTTGTGGTAATTCCATGAAAATCAGAGCTTCTGAGCTAGTTCACCAGGGCGTTGAAGCGTTAAGCTAAGAGTTGATGGGCGTTACTGTCTATAAAAGCAAGTGTATTCCCAAAACACGCACAGTCGACGTTCAACTGTCAACATGGCTTATACTTGCTCTAAGTGCGAACGATACGATTGGATGCGACACGAGAAAAATATACATGGGATTGAAGACGCCGAGGCACAAGAAGCCGATAAAGAGACTGATGAGAGTCCATCGACTGATACCGAAACAGAGATTGCTGAGAGTCTATCTAGTGATACGGAGAGCTTGACCTCAGATAGTCAGCCTACGTCCGAGGAAAGTGAGGCAGAACCTACCTTCTGGGATCATATTGTGAGAGCAGCTATCAATTACAAGCGTCTAGTCCGTCATTCATAATCCAGCCGTCGTCCATTAGAGAATATCCGCGTCCATAATCCAAAGACCTATTCCATTTCCATATAACAGTATTAGCACCAAATTCAAAAAGACAAAGTATACATAAACATAGGCTTGTTTCCTGCAAGAGAGAAGCGGTCAACGGTTTTCAATGATGCCGGCAAGACATCATGATGTTCCAAAATATCAAATCCGTATCGCTGATCAGTATTCTTAATCCATAATATTCGTTATAGAGTCGTCATCTAAAAATGATGTACCTCAGTCACGCTTTGATTGTGACTGTTCATATGAGTACCATGAGGATCTTGAAGTACTCACGCTGCAGCAATCGAGGACGCCGGACAGGATAACTTACAACAGGCATACACCCAAATGCGCCCCAGCATCAGGAAAATAGCCATGACGATCTATGAACAGTATACCTTGAAAGGAAAGGCGACGCCAAGCACAGGTCCATCATGAAGACCAAGCGTGACTTGGAAGAGGAAATGGGGCTACCACCCACGGAGGCCCTGGAAAATGCGATCAGGATGCGCAAACAATTCTTTCAGGACGTGCTGCCTCAGTGGCATCCTGAACTGCCCGACGATGGGCTGATGGGGCCAAAATGGTCCAAATGAACTCCCAGAGTGAGTGAGTGAGTGAGGCATGCCCAACACTTGTGAGGCGTGCCCAACGCCC
>JAVTVY010012688.1:0-52167 GCA_036873755.1 Hanleya hanleyi
CAAGTGTCAAAGCGGTGTTAGGGAGGAATGACGTGAAGTCGAGTGTCAAAGAGATGTTAGGGAGTGTTGGGTACGTGAAGGCAAGTGTCAAAGCGGTATTAGGGAGGAAAATACGTGAAGTCGAGTGTCAAAGCAGTGTTAAGCAGTAATATACTTCAAGTGGAGTGTCAAAGCGGTGTTAGGGAGGAATGTACGTGACGTAGAGTGTCAATGCGGTGTTAGGGAGGGATAGGACTTAGGGTTAGGCATGTTTCGTAACTATCAGGTTCAGGTTCGTTTCAGCTATCAAAATGTTGAAGCGGAGTGGTAGAATGATGTGCTTGAAGTTCAGTGTCAAAGCGGTGTCAGGGAGGAAAGTAAGTCGAGTATCAAAGCGGTTAGAGAGGAATTTATGTGAGGTAGAGAGAGGGAGGAATGTACGTGAAGTTGAGTGTCAAAGCGGTGTTAGGGGGAATGTACGTTAAGTCGGTTGTTAAAGCGGTGTTAGGGAGGAAGGTAAGTGAAGTCGACAGTCAAAGTGGTGTTAGGGAGTAATGTGCTTGAAGTGGGGTGTCAGAGCACAAATTTCCGAAGTGGGCCGTCAGTATAACCCCAAGAAGTTTTGTTAACCATTTGTCATATTCGGTTATTTCTGTGTAAGTGTTAACTTTCTCCATTTCTTCACACCTCACAAAAAATACAAACTGTTTTGTTTTCTTTTACGGATTAGTCATTTCCGTTTTTAGTTGACATTCCTGTTACACTCAAGACATATCTTATGAAGTGTCGTTTTCCAGACTGTCGTCCTGGCAGGAGAATAGTCCTGCTCCCTCATATGTGTCGTTTTAACACTGTCGTCTTAGAAGTGACAATGGTCCTGATAATATTTCCAAGCATTGCTGTTATACGGTTCAATGAAAGTGTCATTTTTAGAGTGTCGCTGTAGAAAATATACATATCTTATGAAGTGTCGTTTTCCAGGCTGTCGCCCTGGCAGGAAAATAATCCTCCATATGTGTCGTTTTAACACTGTTGCCTTAAAAGGGAGAATGGTCCTCGTAATATTTCCAACCATAGCTGTTACATGTACGTGATTCATTGAAAGTGTCGTCTTTAGAAAAAATTATATACATGTACATGTATGATTCCACAAAGGGAGACCGCCACCAGTCACGAAAATCCACTGTATACAATAACACAGAGAATTCTCGTGAGCTCTTACATGGAGTAGCAACCATCCAGATGGATACCCAGAGGGAAAACCCGGATGGAAAACACAGTGGGAAACCCGGATGGAAAACCCGGCGGGAAACCCGGATGTTGAAGGTAAGTACATGCTCGCACTCCGAGATAATCATATTTTGAGTGCCCAAATGGATGCCATATAGGCCTTAAGATTTTATTCATAGTATTCAAGCTATAATACCTCGATTTGAGCGGTGAGCTCTGTTGTGTTGGAGGTACAATTTGGTGAACCAAACCACGTGACGTGCGCACTTCAGGCGGCCATTCTCGCGCATGCGTGCTGCCGGGCCGGAGACTCGAAATGCTCTTTATATACTACTGACGCTATATTCAGGTTCTGACAGTGATCAGGATCCATAGCGGCGTTCATTTTCCGGTCTTTCATGCCCTTTACGAGATATACCCGGATATGACACGACCCCAGCCACTGACGTCCTCTCGCCTTTCAACAATGGCAGAGGCTCCGTCCATGACAGCCAAGCAGACGTCGTCATTACCTGTGTTACACGCTATTCACGGATTGTGTTCCGTTCTTGGGGCTGTTTTAGCCAGACATGTCTTATGTCTTACAAGAACGGACAGGCATGAACTCTTTAGGTCAATTTCATCTTCCATGTATTGTGAAGAAATCTACCTCCAGTGTACAACATCCATGGTTTAGCGTGTGACTCTAAGGTCGCTGATCCGGAACCGGAATTCACCCATATCTGTCATGACAATAAGGTTCCGATCAAGATCTTGATCCTGCTAACTGGCAACCAGTCTTCTATTATTAAGGATGCTACACGACATTGCTTCTCATCCACTGTGTTGAGCATTTCATTTCATTTCATTTCAATCTTTATTTAACGTCGGAATGGTTATTACAGATAACATTAGCTACAAAAGCTATTGGTCCGACCAACATTTGTGTATATATATACATATAATTAAAAGATTATGAAAGCATGTATTGCATATGCATAACGCAGATAAAACGGACTACGACAAAAAAAGGACCGCAATACAACAGGAATACCATAAGATTCCTATCTACAAGGCAGTAAAAGTAGGATAGAATTAATTAATTGGACCTTTCCACTTGTTAATTGTTCGTTTAAAACACTTAAAATTTTCCTCATTTCTAATATCCGAGGGGAGGTCATTCCAGATTTTGGCACCCATGTAGCCAAAACTTCTTTTGCCATGAATTTCCCCCTTGACTCGGGATACTAGGATACTAGACCCTCCCCTCAGACCATATGAACTATTTCGTCTAATAAAAATGTCTTGCATATATCCCGGAGACATGTTGTTTACGATCTTAAAAACTTCCATAGCTAAGAGACGGGTCCTTCTTAAGTGAAGTGTTGGGATACCTGCTTTTTGTAATAAAATATCGTAGCTGCTGATAAAATCTTTAAAAACAAATCTCAGGGCTCTTTCTTGAATTTTTTCCATGTTTTTGGTGCTTGTTAAGCTGGTAAAATGCCACACAGTGTGACAATAGTTAAAACAGGAGAGTATAAAAGTTTTAAAAACTGCAAGTCTACTATCAAAGTCTAAAAACTTTCCGAGCCGTTTTACACAGAGTTGCCTTGCAGCCTTTTTACAGAGGATGGAAACATGAGCATTAAAATTCAGCTGTCATCTATTTGTACACCAAGAAGTTTGACATCATGTTCAGGTATGATAGAGCATCCATCTATGTTTGTACCTGCATTCAGCTTGGAGACGAATGAATAAAGAAACAACAAACACACTGGGGTATGGTCGACTAAGGCCACGTTTCGTGACTATTTAATGAATGAATTGAAAATCGTGAATTTAGAAAAAGTCCACTTTTAGTGATTGTTTTATGGATGAATTAAAATTCCAGAATTTAGCAAAAGTCCACATTTAGTGGCTATTTAATGGATGAATTGAAAGCTGTACGTGTTACCAGAAATAGATCGAAAGTTGTGAACTAAAATGTATTTATTAAAGTATAGCTGGTAACACGGAAAGTATGTGGCTGACCAAAAAAGACCAAATGAAGGAAGTGGGGCTGAACCGCCACCACCGCTCGCGGCGCTCGCGAGTGGCAGCCCCAATCCCAATCCGTACGCGCCTAGCCGACCAATGGAAAAGAAGAAGGGAGTGTCCTCCCATACCGCTACCACCTTGGGATGTGCCCCGCATTAAAAACCCAGCCCCCCAAATTTATGAGGGAAAAGATGGGGCACAAACACATGTTCCTCCAGGATGGTTCAACTATGTTTGATATGACAGATTACCTGAATATTGACGTCTGACTAGGAGATACAGCCCGTAATCTCCAGCGATATTGCACTAAACTGAACTGGTGAGAACCATCCTGGAGGACAACTGGGTGCAGCCTGCAACCCGTAACGTCATGTAAATGAATAGTAATACAAAGGCATTAGAAAGCAACGTACACAATAAAATAAGGATACAGTGAAATTGTGAGATAGTCTGTTACAAAGTCGTCGATATCCGGCTTCTGCAGCCCGCAAGAAGCTCATTGGTATTCCCCGCGTTGACGTATTAGAGTAGTTAAGACGTCGGTATATTTATAAACTTGAAACCCAAAGCAGATGCAACCCGCAAAAGGCTTTGGGTGCCGAGGACCAATTAAGGAAGTTTCATGCATTATTGATAGCGCAATTTGTACGAATGTAAGACTTGAATGCGTCTGATTTCCATCTCCCCAGTCGGCGAATCTGGCTGTCAGATAATCCTCTAGCTGATGCTTCCGTAGTTGCTCCAATGCGAAAGCTATGGCTGCGGAAGTGTTCGACGGGAAGCCCTGCTGCCTTCAGGGCATTATGGAGTTCGGTCGTGAATTCCTGTTGAGACACTGGAAGGGCTGGTGGATATGCGAATAATGGACCCGGAGCATTACCCCGCTTGACGATGAACTCCCGCATCGCCCTGACCGTACAATATGGAGAGTCTGATTTTGGGATAGTGAGGTGGAACGGTTCCCCCGAGGTGTGTTTAAAATCTATGATGGTTAAGCAAAGGCTCGACGTAACTGGATCGAAACGAACTGCCGTGAGTTGCAGCAAATTCTTGGATGTGGGACCTTTTGAAGCTATTTCGCCGACACACAGGAAGGCACTAAAAGCTAGTAAAAACATGCTTTTGAATAAGCAAGCGCGGTAATGGGTTGGAATTGACAGAGGCAGGGCATCGACAATGCGATGGAGAATGTCCTTCGTAATTGGTAAACGATTATCCTTTGATGGGGACAATTTTCGACATGCTCGCAGTAATTTATGGATCAGAAAACTGGAGGTGGGATCTGAAAAATTCAGAACTTTGTGGGCATACGAAATGGCGGACAGATAAGAAGTGATTGTGGAAGCCGAAAATTGTTTTGAGGTTAAGTACGAATTAAAAAGAGCCATGGTAGGGATGGACAGAGGTAACGCGCTGCTGAGCTGATACTGGTGACAAAACACCTGAAATGACCGCCTGGATGAGGGGGCAAGTGTGTGGTGTAGGAGATGTTCTAGCCCTTCCAACAGGGGAACGCAGGAAGTGGCGGGATGAGATTGGGGTTCCGTTGAGCCTCGGGGGCCAGACGTCTGAATTCGTCTGCCTGTATACGTGAGAGAGCATCCGCTAAGACATTAAATTTTCCAGGTACATGAGTGGCCAAGAACTGAATATTAAAATTCAAACAAGATAGAACCAGTCGTCTTACCGATGCCATTACCTGGGGTTGCTTGCAGGTTTGCTTGTTGATAATACTTACTAGTGCCATATTGTCCGTGAAAAACTCCACTTTCTCGTTGGTGAACTTGGACCCCCACACCTCCACAGATAGGACAATTGGGTATAGTTCTAGCAACGTGATATCCTGGTATCGCCACTGGTCATCCCATGAACCATAGAACCAATGAGTGCCTAATACTGCCCCATATCCTAGCCCTGCTGCGGCATCAGTGTACAAGGAGAGTGAATCAGATGATGACCATTCTAGGTTGAGGAAGTAGGACTTACAATTATATGTTTGCAGGAAGGATTCCCACATAAGCAGATCGTCTTTCACCTGGCGGGTCAAGCGGATGTGATAGTAAGGTTTGTTGACACCAATGGTCAGATCTGCCAGCCTGCGTAAGAATGCTCTACCAGGTACAATGACATTGCATGCAAAATTCAGAGTGCCCAGAATTTGTCTGAGATTATGGAGAGTGATTTTTTCCTTAGACATGCAATAGGATATGAGTTCTCTGCATCGCTGTAATTTGTCGAGACGCAAGCGTACTTCAAATTTTATGGTATCCAGTTCACAGCCAAGGAATGGTAGGATTTCGGAGGGACCCGCTGTTTTATCTTGGGCCATGGGGACTCCTATATCATCACACATGTCGAGGAAAGACTCTAGCTGGGCTTCACATCCTGCTTTTGAGGAATTGATAATCAAGTAATCATCAAGGACATGTACTATTCGTTTGATGCCTAGCTTGGTTCTGGCTGCCCATTCAATCGCAGAACTGAATGACTCAAATATGCTACATGAAGAGGAGGCTCCCATTGGTAAACATCGATCATGGAAGTACTCGTCACGCCACGTGAAACCTAAAAGATGATACTGGGACGGGTGTACCGGGATGAGCCTGAAAGCAGATTCAATGTCCGTTTTGGCAAAAAAACAGTTCTGACCCGCTGAGAGGATGTGGTGTATAGCATCATCGATGGTGGCATACTGTACCGTTGCCGCCCTACGCGGAATACCGGAGTTGACCGACAAACCTTCCGGATAGGAGAGATGATGAATCAATCGGAATTTGCCTTGTTCTTTCTTTGGAACCAAGCCTAAAGGGGAGGAATGGAATGGGTCGAAAGGTGGTAGAGGAAAAGGTCCAGCGATGCGACCTAACGCTAATTCTTTGTCTAGTTTACCTTGTACTGCGTCCGGATTTTCATCCACCGATTTCAAGTTAGTAAAGGTTGAGGAGAGAGGGGTTTCGCTGAAACCCAGCGAGAAGCCAAAACGGAAACCATTCAGCAAATAATCGCGACGGGAGTGGCCATATCCAATAAGCCATCCCGCCAGTCTAGATATTACGATTGGAGTTGGAAGACTGGTGGTTATTCTTGTTTGACTGAAGGAATGGTCGGGTGGTTTGGGTGGGTGCACTACTTCGAGGAAGTTGGGCTGTGATTCCTCTTTGGGATTGTTGTAAGTGGCCTTCCGGGCCTCTCGTGCGAAAGGGCTGAGACCCGGTTCCTTGTGGCTGTCCCTGATTACCTTTGGCACGATAACATTTTAAGGCTGAATGGGGGTGGCCACAGTGGAAGCAAGCGTGTGAAAATTTACACCCACTACAGAAACGGCCCTTGTGGAATTTGAAACAGTAACCGGCTGGGACTGACTGAGACTGGTTTGATTGTGTCGTGCTTGTTAATGGACGTTTGAACGCGGGACCACTAAGTGATTCCGCTAAGCGGTCCAATCTACTCTCTAAATAAACTTCCCCCTGGAGTGAATCCCAAGAACAGTTTTGCGTCGACTTCAGTTGTCGAAAACGACGGTCGTATGTGAACCAGTCCCCCCTTTTCTGGTGGATATGGCGGACCGTTTCAATATATTTCATCATGTGGGGTGCTTGATCAGGTTTGTGGGAGATGAAAATTGCCGTGAAGATAGAAAATAAATGTGCCCATTTGTCGAAAGTAAGTTTATGTTTTCGGTCTGCTGGGGCCCAAGCCAATGCAGGGGAAGCTGCACTGGTATCTGAGGCACTATTGGGTTCACTAAGGGTTAACGTGTATGCAGCTTGATTCTTCCAATCGGGGTCGAGAGTATGGAGCTCTATAAATTCATCTGCCCTGATTTTTGCCTGAATCTTACCTGAGACATGTGCCGCAAGTGGGACCTGTTGAATATTGGCGGCCACCTGGGGTTGTACAATATGTGGAGACTCACCTGTCATCGTGATGACGGACCGTTCTACTAAATCATTCACCTCGTCAGTTGGATGGCTGACTGTTGCGAGTGCTGTTGGCTGGTGTATAGCATCGGATCGAGACTGAAAGGCTGCTTGAACGGCTTCTGTGGCAGCTTGTGTGGCAGCTGCGACGGCTGCCGCTGTGGATAATTGAATTATCTCCTCCCTCATTTCTGCCGAGATGTTAGGCGCTACAAGAGAAGGAGCTGAAAGGGAAGATGGTCTGCCCCGTTTACTGCGTTTGCCAGTAACTGCCGCTACGACATCCTGCACGCGGGCGGAAGCACGTCTCTTGGGTGGCATACCTGTAAAATACTTAAGGCCATAAAAAAAAATTAAGCCGTTTTTATCGCACAGAGTGAGATTGAATGTAAATTGGAGGGAATAAATCAGCGACTGGCGATTTCCGCACTGCGCATATACAAAAACAAGCGACTGGCGATTTCCGCACTGCGCATATACACAAACAAGCGACTGGCGATTTCCGCACTGCGCATATAACAATTCAATTCTTTATTTCTATACATGAATACATACAGAAAATGTTAAAACTAAGATAAAATATTACATTTACATATTAAAGGTTATATTGTGACAGGACATAATCACCCCAGTCAAGAAAGCCAATTCATTCCAATTTATAAATTAGGTATATAAAACAGCACGGGCGATTACCACACAGGCTGAGATTAACTGACTATGGTGGTGGATAACCAAGCGACTGGCGATTTCCGCACTGCGCATATACCACAAACAGATTAGTTGTAAATGAGAGATTTGTAAATGAGAGTTGTTTAAAGGTGTATGGTAGACTGGAATAGATAGGGGTTAACCCGGAGCTGAAGTGTGTCCTAACGGCAACAAAATAAAGAAATAAACTAAATAAATGACTAAAATTCTAACATCCCGAAATTTATGCAAGCTATGATAACCGGTCATATTACAGTTACTGTTTGTTTACATCGGCCATTTTGGCGACCTTCATGACCTCGCGGACTGGACGAGATCCTCGCGTGACACGTGGCAAAGTCAAACACGTGTGCTGGAAAATCTGGGTTAGCGTGTTACGTAACTTTGCCCCATTTATGGCCCATGTCGCCGCCTAGCTGATATGGCCCGAGTTGAGTGCAGAAATAAAGGGCGAACAAAGAAATCTGCCACGTGTTAGCGTGTCAACCGTCTAGTAGGGGGATAATTGAATGTTGGCACTTTGGATAAAGAGTTACGTTAATCGACAGTGATGGAAAGAAAATTAACCGAATCATAAAGGCCTAGTACTAAATTTTTGTACAAATCGTTGCGTACTAGAACTAGTGTAAAACAATCTTAATAAATCAAAATCCTATATGCTTCTCTATCGTATGATCGCTGGTTATTAAGATTGAGCGTAAAACTACTGCAGGCGTCTGAGGGCCTTTAAAACTGAGCCCCGAATGGATTTATATAAATAATAATTACCCCTGTCGTTTAAATGGACCCCGTCCCTGGAAAAATATTTAGCTGGCATGTTAGGTTTGGCAAAATGAGGCGACCACCAAAAGAAAGCAAATGGGTGTTCTTTTAACCGATTGAATAGACTGGTGTTCACTAGCTCTGCTCTGCGGTTGAAATCGGACGTTTTTGGCCGTAATCTAGGTAAAATCATACTTACAACAATGAGTCTTACCCGTAGGCGATTATGGAGAAGGTCTAATAGAAGAAGAAATTTCATTACCGTTACCGAAATCTCATCTGCTCCTTCCAAGTCCAGGTCGTTCGATCCTACTTGTAGAATGACGATGTCGGGCTGGTATGATGACACGACCTGAAGATCGTAGTCCCAAATTTTTGCGATCGTCCGCCCTCCAACACCGTGGAAACGGACATTTGTCGACTCGGAAAGGCGAAGATTAGCAGATAAAGAAGGGTTTACGTCCGATAAAAGAAACGATTCCAAGTTTCGAATAATTGAATGACCGAGAATGAGGGTTTTCATTGTACGTTTCGAAATCACTTACCGTTTAAATACTTGACAATCTTCTTGTGTTTTGTGAAAGAACTCAGCCAATAGGGGTTACCGGCGTAAAGAATAAAATTCAATAGACTTTCCAAGCAGAACAAACTCGAAGCTGTGACAAATTCTAAAGACGCTGTTGTATCACCAAAGACCGGCTAAAGAGTGAATAGAAGTATAGATTATCTTTGTGTGGTCCCGGGTCACGTGGGTTTCCTGTGCACCCGTGATTGGCTCTTTCTCGCTCTTATGAATAAACAGTAGGTCTTCGCGGGAAAGCTATAGACAAAGGCAGTTAGCGGACTGCCTGGGCAAACTAACATTCCTGAATGCCTGAACAAACTCAGTTACGCGTCGTAACTTTTTATTTATGCTAAAATTATCGGATGGTTTGCGACCAAGCAACATAGCCTGAAATTTATTGGCATTTGCACTCATGTGGTTAGCAGCAAACCATTCAACAGCGGATCTTGTAGCATTTTCAAGCATGAGTAACACGAGTAACGTCTTTTGAGCTGGCTGCCAGAGTGTTGTCGTCGGCATAATTATAAATATCACAGTCTTGTATAACATGAAAAATGTCGTTAACTAATGAATATGTTAAAAAGAAGTGGGGCCAAAATGGAGTCTTGGGTAACACCCTTAATAACACTCTACGAGCTACTGATACAGTCACATAACTTCACCCGTTGCTTCCTGTTTGTCAGGTATTCAGAGACTAGAGATGCCGCCGATTCTGCAAAACCATATGCCTTTAATTTGGCAACTAGAAGATCATGTGACATACAATCAAAGACCTTGGACAGATCCATGAGCAACACGCCCACTATCTCATTACGGTCCAAGGCCCTTTTCCAGTCTGCCACAGCTCTCAATAAAACACTAGTACAACTGTGGGATATTCTGAAACCGGACAGCCTGGGATCAAAAATATCGCTAAAATAATTATTAATCTGATCAGCAAAGATACTCTCCAGGACTTTAGATACACATGGTAGGATACTGATTGGCCTGTAGTTAGACCTGAGCATCTGATCATTTTTCTTGAAAACTGGGGTGATATTGGCACGCTTTAACATACCAGGAAATGAACAGGTTTCGAAGCATTTGTTAGCAATGGAGGCTAGAGGTTTGGCTAGAATTTTGAAGGCCGATTTAACGAGCAGGCTGTCGTACTCGAGTTAGCAACCAGCCCTCCAGCTTAGGGCAGCATGGTTTACCATACCATGTTTGTCTGGCACAGGAGGTAGATTAAAGTACCAAACAAATTAGGCTCTCTGACGATCCATTGTGATCACCAGTGTCTGTAGAGCCTAATTAATTTTCAAAATTCGAAATTTAATTTTTTTTGTAGTTTTGGTTAGGTTTTTGTTAGGGTTAGGGTTTTGTTAGGGTATGTTTGTTTGGGTCATCGTCGCCGTGTGACCAATAAGGTTAGGTGCGACGTTAAACTTCAAACAACCAACCAACTACAGTCATGTTCTTACTGGTGGATCTGCAAAACGGGATAATTAAGTTGAATTCGGACGCATTAGTCATATCCACGTTCAATGCGGCGATGTTAGTTCACCTAAGACGCTAGTCTTACCTATCATTGGTGGTGAACTACTCTTCATATTTGGTCCTTCGATCTTCTAGAGTAACCGCATGCTTAATCGCTGTTGTTTAATGGCATTATTCCGTCTCTTAGAGAATCAATAGAGTAGGGTCCCACACAGCAAACAATAGCGGACCACTGGTGGCAGTGAAGCGGGCTCTAGTGGCACGGGCGGCATCGGGAGCCGAAAACGGCCCGACGCCGGACCACCGATACATTCGGAGCGTCCATGTCATCTGACGTGTGGATGACGTCGGGGCTACAAACGATCACCGACGACTTGGTGGTACCACGTGACAGTAATGTTCACTCGTTGGTCAAAACAAAAGTGATAATCAAATTATATTATTTTTGACCAGTTTTATCGCATAATTATTCAATTATATCTACAAAATTTATGATGGCCTACGTATAAAATTAATTTCATTTATTGCGGAAAATTTCGGCCGAGTTTGGGCGCGAAATTCTTGTTCAGTTACTTCCCCTTGCGCGCCACTGTGATCGTCTGCCTGAGAGATGCGTTCAAGCCTGTATGTAAGACCAGCCAGAGATTTTGTGATTTGCTTTTAATTTCTGCCACGGAGATTCACTCTTCAGGTAAACATGTTCCATTAGTTCCATTACATTTTTTTAGCATGTCAGTTTATTGTTACGGTAAGATTCTATAAACAAATCAAGTGTTTTTTTGTTGTTATAGCATGTTTCGTAAATGGATTATGTAGATGCCCTATTTTTCGTTGCTTGTTCAACGAACACATTAATTAGTGCCATTGTCGTAAAGTTAATGTAATTATTTGATCGGTAAAGCATCAATACAATTTATTGGTTTGGCAAACGACGGAATTAATTAAGTAATTTAGCTCAGAGAAACGACTGGCACAGGCAAAGGTTATTGTGGCGCCAAAAACGAGATTTACCTCCCTTTAATATTGTAGCCTTCTTATACAGAGTTGTCTCCCTTAATTATATTGAAGAATTGGATGATTTCATTCATATGTGGTGCAATGTCTTTATAGTTCATAAATTTACAGACTAAACAGTTCAAAGATTAAGTATTATAGTTATACGTATTCAGCCTACTTTGAACGAGATATTAAATATTTCTGGAAGGATAATGTAGTGAAACATAAATTTCCTACAGGATCAGCATTTGTATGAATTTCATATTATTGTATTTTGTATACATGTAGATATTGATCTATGAGAAATAAATTACTAGATACAGGCTTATAGATTAAATATTACCCGATCATGGAATGTAATTGTCTTTGAAAATGCCTCAATCATGTCAATTTTACTTGTATTCAGCAATTTACAATGACAAGTATTGCATGATTACATGTTTACAGATTATGTGTAATCAACTCCTTTAATTTCATTGCTCTAATTCATTTTATTTCTGTCTTTTTACAGAACCCTGCTTAATGAATAAAGCTGTTATTGAAATATATTGGTACATGTAGTAGTCAAGATTCTGTCTCAGTCAGTTGTGAGTAAAATCTTCCAGGATACAATATAGTACGCTGTAATTGATTCCTTGTTTTAGTCATTAAACAAATTATGTATAAACTGTCTTAGTAGTTATTTTGGTGGTAGTATTATCTCCAATTAGATCAGGGTGTTTTTGGGAGGACGCTATAATATTTAATTTGTCTTTGCATTTTTCAGCGATTGAACACAAACTGTTAACTATCCACATCCGAATTAATTCAGCAGCACGAACATTTGAATAAATTTGTCAGCAAGAATGATATATCATGTATATGTGCGAAAAGGGGCCAAGGACAAGTTCATGGACTTTGTTGAATAATACTGTGTTCAGTAAGTACGAGAAATAAAATTTGTATAGCTGACATTTGGTTAGAGTGGACTACAAATTCAGACTACATCTCCTTTCTTTATTTGGCCAAGAAGAATGAGTCTGCATTCTATCTACTGCCTTCTCTAGTGAACACAACACAATTCCTGGTAGAAATTTTGTTAGATTCTTTAGAAATTTACCACATATTATCATCACCATATGAAGATGTACACGTGACCCTTTTTGACCTGATCCAACTTGTTTCCCCTTACAAGTTATGCGACTTGATTGTTGAAACCACCACTTTCATCTGGTATTCGTTTTAGTGAATGCCACTATAATCACGTCATGTATGATTTTGAAACTCCATAAACAGGTGTACCATAAGGATCAAGCTTATGCCCTGAAATCATGGAGTATCCTGATCAGCTGTATGATTTCCTGAAACATGTTAATCAGTTAATCCTATAATATCACTGACACATCACTGATCAGCTGATCTGATGATCATCTCCTAAGCATCCCTTTATTGCACATTATCTCATAGGCTATCTCCCCCCTTTCTCCTTTTCGGGGATGTGTCTATGTATGTTTAAGGGCATAGCTTGGGCTCAATTGATGTCTTGTTTATAATGAAACCCATTTTGTAATTAAAGAGAATTTAAGCATTACACGCACTGTTAACTCTGGTTGAGACTGTTTTAATTAATGGTTTGCTTTTGCAATTCTCCCTTGAGGTTTAGTTTGATAATATGATTACTAGCCAGAGATATATATTCAACCACTGATGATATTCTTCATATGATGATCTTACATTCGTATAAAGCTTGACAGTAGAAAAGTCCTTGTTTTCAATCATTAATATCAGGATAATTTTGACCAATGCCTTGTCTACTTCTGTTTTAGAGTGCAGGAGGAAACATCACCTGGAAACTAACGATAACTGAAAGAGATTGAAACAGCAGTCGGCGGCCGGAATAATGCATGTGATCAAGATGGCAGACGAAGGAGCCGAGCTGACAAAGCAGCATCATTCAAAATGTCTGGAGATGGTCGGCTTGAAGCATTTGCTTTATCCCGAAATTATGATTTAATTTAATATATCCACTAGACTTTTGAATATTTTGTTGTGATTTTGTAGTCCCTTTAATAAAGTCTGAATTAAGAAACTTAGTATTCTTAGAAAACATATAATTTAAATTTTGAACAACATCAAAAACATTGAAAACATTTGGAAAAATTGATCGTGGACTTTTTATGCCAAGAATGTTGTTTTGAATATAAAATTCTCGAAGATTTTATTTCATTTTGTGTGTCATGACAATCGACTGAAATAAAGTCTTCGATATGAGAGCTGGCAAAAGAATGAGATTATTCCTTTATCATCACCTTCTGAACTGAAAAATGGAGTCTTACAAGCCTTCTTTGGTGAAAATGTTACTTCTTGAAAAGAAGATCATGTCGTCTTAATTAGTAGGTGCAGCTGATTGTCTAGTTCAAAGTACACCGAATCCTCGAATATTTCAATCACATGCAATTTTTGGACAAAATACGATCATTACACTAAATTTATCACCCTGTGAAATCAAAATGATTACGAAATAATGGATTATTGGTTGAATTTGGACCATTTTTCGAAGTGTACTAAATAAATATGTTGATTTTGGACCATTTTGTGAAGTGTACTAAATAAATATTTAGGATCATATTTATTTAGCACATTTCGAAAAATGGTCCAAAATCAACAAATAATCCATTATTTCTTCATCATTTTAATGATTTTAGAGGGTGATTAAATTTAAGTTAATGATTTATTTTGTCTAAAATATTTTATTGAAATATTTGAGGATTTCGAGGAATTCGGGGAATGGCTACCACTGCTCACCCGGCTGTTGATCAGTGAGACACATTTTTGCGATGCTGGAAAAACTCTAATAATTCAATCACAGAGGAAATCACTGGATTATTAGAGTATTTACATCATCGCAATATTGATCAACAGCCGTGTGAGCAGTATCAGCCATTGTCAAGCCAACAATTGGGTCAACAGTGGCACCCACTGGTGGACCGAAGTAATCGGCCCACCGGTGGGATGATGAGCAAAAATTTAGTGGTCCTTCGGTGGTGGCCAACAATGGGCCACCAGCTAGTACAGCCGATGGTGGGCCACTGGTGGACCGATGGAATATGCTGTGTGGGGGTAAGCCTATTTTTACTCCTAGAGCGGGTGGTTCGGAGGTCACTAACGGGCGTCTACAGACGTTTCCTGAGCTTCCCAGCCAAACATTCCAGACCGATAACTTCCGATTCGGATCCAAAGGGGGAAGTAACAGTCATCTGGTCATAAGCCACAACAGCAAGATCAGATTATTCCCGACTGAAAGGAAATACTGGTAAGAAGCAGCGGGATGGGTGACAACGCCGTCTCATATTCCAGTACGTACGGCGCATCTTCTGGAAACACACAGAAGCATGCAATAATAGAACTTGCAGTCGCCGACCGGTCTCCCAAGTTCTATTCGCCGATATTTCTGTAAGAAAGAAGGACACATCGGATATGCGCATGGTTATAAACCTGTGCAGGCTGAACAAGGACTTCCGGTCGAAAACACCTCACTTCCACATGGAGTCTTTCCGGTCTAGCTAGACCACCCTGATTCATCGGGAATGAGTAACATCAACATGCTTGTACGCATATACTGATCCATCCGAATTACCGGAAGTACCTGAGATTCATGATCGGCGCACGCCAGTTTCAAATCTAGTTCTTCTCTTGAACGGTTTAGTCATTTTCCCCTTTGGGTATTACTAGGGTGTTTCAGCCAGTGACGGCATAACTGCGCAATTGAGACATAATGTATACATTTTAATCTCGACGATTCCATTTTGGAATCTGTACAGCTATCACCTCCGAGGCCATACCATTTTTGTATAACGCTTGCTCGAGTTATCTCACTCTCGAGGATAAGTCGGAGACAATGCCGTCCCAACAGCGATGCTTCCTTCGCATGGCCATTGATAACATTTTGGTTCTTCCTCCACCATCGGAAAATGCTGGCGCAAGATGTCACTAAGTTTCGGCCTTTGTTGGGCATTCTTGCCGAACAGTCCTCCGATTTACATTAGTGATCGGTCTCTTGACGTTTACTTAGGACGTCACAAGACGGGTTACAGTTACGACCATTGATTATCTACACGATACGTCATTGGTTAGACAGGCACAGGAATCTCATAATTTCTGTCACAGGGGAAGTCAGACATCACCTTTCGTGGCGACTGATATCCTTAATGTAATGCCTGCAGTAACACTACTTCTGTTTCACGCAACTCTGCGAGTTGTTCACGGAGGTGTTGATGTACATGTAAGTCGATATCCGGCTTTGGACTTCGGAGGAGAGGTTACTATACATCAATGTATTGGATCATAGTCGTGAAAACCCGAGCTGATCTCACACTGATAATGACCTAAGTGGTTAGTCGGCCCTGATTGCCAAGGACAACAACAGTCCGGACTTACATAAACAAGATGGATGGATCTCGATCTATCAATTTATTGAAATAAGTCGAGATTTGTGCTGGCAACACGATCTAGTCATTCGTGCCAGACATTTATCAGGTTATCTGAATGTTTTAGTTGACACATTGTCCAAGATACATCAAATAATATCGACGGAGTGGCAACTTCTCTCAGATATTGTGCGCCAGATCACTTAGATTTGGGTAACTCCGCAGATATATCTGTTTGCCACTTGCCTCAACCATCAAATCCCACTGTACATGTCACCACTACTGGACACCATCAGTAAGAGTCGATGCTCTGTCGCAGGATTGGCCGGGGCTAATAGCGTACGCGTTTTCGCCTCCGACAATCCTGCCACTCGTACTACAAGGGATACGCGCGCAGCGCACCCGTGCGTGGTGTATCTAGTAGTTTCCTGGTGGCCATCCCAAAGCTCGTGGTTTCCCGACCTTCTAGAGTTAGTGGTGGACGTCTCTAGACGTCTTCCACTATGGGAAAAACTACTTCGATAATCGAAGTCAGCAATTTTCCTTAACCAACCTCAGCTATTCTAACTGCACGTGTGCAAGTGATCAAGAATCAGCTCTGAGGCAGGTGTTTCTCGGGAAGCTGCCACTCGATTCCACATGCTATTGAAACGTTTCTACTTCTATACGTGGGATAATGGATGTTTCAGATCCACAGAGTGCGCAGGGTCCCCTAGACAAACTGTCAGGCTACTGGGAACGAACTCGGGCACTGATCCTGGCCAACGAGGGAGTTCGATTCAACCTGTCACCTTGTCTGGATCGAGGAGGTTGGAAAGGAAGACCTGTAATGACAACCAAAGCAAATTAATGCAATACTGACATATAATTCTTTGAGCAGGTATACAGGATTCAAATCGTGGTAGCGTACAATCCCTCCAAAGAAGATCCCTACTCTATGAATTATCTGTACTCTTATAGTTATCATTAATCGAAGTTCAATAGAAAATATATACAAAATAGATAGCCCTAGCTATTTCGCGAGCAGGCCTGGTCACAGCCACAGTCTGGTCACGACCGGTTCTCTCATGGATGGGTCCAGCTTCTATCTTCCTTCCCCAGGGCTTGTGGTAGGATCCAGCGTCTGTCTTCCTTCCCCAGGTCTTCATTCACTCCCGTATGGATGAACACTGCGTCGTGTCTCGTCTTACACGACTAGGCCCCTCCGTGGTTATGTCCGACGTGTGTCTTCCTTCCCCCGGTCTTCCTCCCTCGGGTGGTATGGACTTCTCGTCGTCGTCGTGTCTCGTCTTACACGACTAAGCCCCTCCAAGCGTTGATAACCGTCAATGGATGCGGACGGCCTGGGCACGTCAGTACTATCACAGTACAAAGGCTTCTACGGCACCGGCCCGTCTCTCTGTAACACCGCAGCACTATTCAACTGCACGGCTCACCACAGCAGCAGACGGCACCCCTCTAGGAATACACCCCCAGGCTTCAGCGACCCCGCTCACGGCGACTCACTCCGCGGCCCGGCTCCAAGGATGAATCAAGGCTAGAGTTCACGGCTACACGGTCCACATAGGATCGGACATCAATAACACACGGTGGATAGGCAGGCACCTGGTCTAGTAACCCTCTCCCTATACTACTGTATGGGCACCTGGAATCGGCACCCTCCTTCTATACTACTGTATGGTCAGCTAGTATAGGAACCCTCCTTCTATACTACTGTATGGTCAGTTGACCCTTGAACCCTCTCTCTATACTACTGCAGGGTCTTCCGCAATAGATGGGCATCTGGTCAAGGATTTCCTCCTTCTATACTACTGTATGAGACAGTAGTAATCTATGATTGGCCGTGAATTACTCAATATATGTACAGGTTGGTGAGAGACTGTATTTGTGGAGGCGTGAATGAATAATCGCTTATTGTACGATTGCCTGGGTAGATGTATATTTATCAAGCTATAGGCTCGAACCTATAGCTTGTGGGTGTTAGCGTGAATGTATTTCAACCCGTGGGTTGTGGTTTAAGTACATGTGTGCATGAATAATTGTTTATGTAGGAACTGTGTATGATTTGGTTTAGCTATGTCCTCTTCACAGAGACTCGCATCTCCTACCGGATATAGCTTAATAGGTACACTAACCACAGCGCAATCCCTGAACAACTGTGCGATACGGTTGAAGGCAAGGAGAAATGCGGCTAATGTATGGCCATGCTATCGACACTAACGCCGTTAGTTAATTCCCAGAGCTGAGCCTGCACTAACGTACAGTAGAGATAGGATTAACCATTGACGAGAAGTGTCTATACTCTTAACTCCCAGCGCAATATCCGTTCAACTGTGCGATACGGTTGAAGGCGGATAGAGATCGAAGCAGAGTAAACACAGCCCGGGCATGTGAATGTAAGTGTGTGTAATGAATGCTACGATGTTATAATATTCGGCGGCCTGGTCGCGGCCCGGCGGCGGCACAAATTCGGCGGCGGTACTTTTCCAATTCGGCGGCGGCCTTTCTCCGGCCCGGCAATGTATTGGACCTCTTCTCCCCAAATGATTTTGCGTGTGCTCTCACCTCGATGTTTCTGCTGGTCTGCCTCGTTTCAGCGGGAGTCCGGCTTATATAGGGCTACCGCTCTTCTGTGAATAAAGGTAGAAACAGAACCGTTCTCCTGCAGGTAAAGGTAGAACAAGTCGACGATGCCAGCGCCCTCTTTATTGTCAAATAATCACACTTCCACCGAACAGTTTATCCGGACTTCGCTGAATAAATATGGCTATGGAGGAACAAACCATAATTCGTAACGGACGTAACTGGTAAATATCAGCTTCCAACTCCCTCTAGTTAATTCACACGACGACCGCAAAGTTCACTGTCCCTCATCTGCATATTCTTCCTTGTTGACTTCCGGATTCCTGACTGACGTCATCCACAGCGAAGCGAGTGGGCTCACCAGAGTCCCTTCCACCGTCCCGACTGATCGTTTGAGATAACTTCACCGGGATTTCGAGGCATTGTCCGTCTCCCGGATTATTATAGGTCATTCTAGTAAAATTACAGCGTTGAATTCCATCAGGTAAGTGAACCGCACACATAAACACAATGTCACTTTCGATTTCACATAGTCTCGTAACATTCAGAAGCTGTGATTTATGAAAGGGGTCGTTGTCAACCTGCACTTTCGTTACACTATCAAGGAAAGTGGCAGGTCGTCAATGTCGTTTTGGAAGTAACATTGATGCCCGGTCGTGCCTCTGTTCAACAGACAGCAGATTTCCTGCTATACCTGTTTCAGGATACAGGTTCGTCCCATCAACTGTGGATGGTTACAGAGTGGCGTTGTCTAGGATTATCATTCTTTCTACGGATGTTAATCCTAATTTAACTTAATAAATTATATTGTTTAAGATCGATGGACAAACCACCGTACCGTACTTCCGAAATGGGATTTAGTGTTAATTCTACGGAGACTTACAGAACATCCGTTTGAATTTACCTATAGCTACTGTCGATCTGAAATTCCTATCTTACAAAACTTTGGTTTCAGCGGCACGAGTGTCTGAGTTGCACGTTCTGGATGTTAGGGAAATCAGGCATGATTCTCACTGGACAGATTTTCTATACTCGGATCTAGAAACGGACAATCTCATGTGTCAGGTTCGTGCCCTTACTGTGTATATTAGTCGCACTAATTAAGGTACTATGTGCTGGGCGAAGGCGATTATTTATACCATTTTGTCCCCGGAGCCAACAAGATATATTATAGAATACTATTTCTTCTTGGCTGTCCAAACCATCAGATTGGCCTACAATGAAGTGTCATCGATGCAGGCTGTGTTGTATAAAGTCTCTGTTCACGAAATCAGGGCGCTTGCTGCGTCCTGGTCTTTGTGGACCCTCGGTCAGTAACTGACATTATGAGGGCTTAATGTTACTGGAGATTGCATACAACTTTTGCATCATACTATTCCAGGGATATGATGCTCATCAAGGACGATCTACACTCTTTGGGACCCCTAGTGACAGCACAACGAATCACCGGGGTCAGGTCGACACAGACTCTAAGAGGCCTGTGTGTTTTTATCGGTTTTTAATGGCAAGAACACATTTCCACATAAAAAACTCTTTTCTAGGAAAAGGGGTGGGGCGGGGTTGGGGGAACGTGTATATAACTTCCATTATACCAGCGCCGATTAGCCCTGGGAGGTATAGGGCTTAACTTAATGCTGGTATCCACCATAATCCTCATGCCCTTGGCCACGGTCACTTTGCTTTCCCAGCCATCCTTCTATGGCATTCTCGCATATGTCAGTAAGGTTAGTTTTACTGTGTTAAAATATGAAAAATTTACATGTAATTTGTACATTTTTAAACTAAAACTTACCTTACTGACAGAGTAAGATTCCCACCCGACCTCCCCGCTTGGGATCTTTACATCATGGCAAAAGTGAAGATCATTGTGTGTTAAGTGTGGGCGATTATGGCGGGAAGAACTGTGCTATTGCTTTAATTTCTTCACTTGTTAATCCGTGTTTGCACACGAACGCATATGTCCGTAAGGTAAGTTTTAGTTTAAAATGTAAAAATAACATGTAAATTTTTCATATTTATTTCTTTGTTTTATTCGATTGTTACTTGTATGAAAGCAGACGTCCCTTTCCTCGCCCGACTTGTGAAATGGAATCTCCTAATGAACACCTGCATTTGACGCATGTTGATTTCGCATAACCATGCTAAAACATAATAAATGCACGGTTAGATCGATGTTATTGACAAGTTTTATAGAATTATGCTTTGCAACCTACAAATGAAAGGGTTTCTGTAACCCCCCATTTTAAGAAAGACCCTTATACTTACCTTGTGCATAATATTTAATATTATGCAATACTGTTGGGTAGATTCTAAACCTCTTATACCAAATGCCAGAAAAAACGGACACCCACCTCCGGGGCCTCCATCAACTCCGGCGTCCTTGACCGCTCCAAGTTCCCGCCAAAAACTTAAGACCTCAGTTTGATTCTATAATAACATAGCATTTAAAAGCAAGAACATTTATGTACCTCCCCCAGTCTTTGATTAACAGTGTGGGTTCCAAGGTAAGTATAAGGGTCTTTCATAAAATGGGGGGTTACAGAAACCCTTTCATTTTATATCAGGACACCTTATACTTACCTTGTGCATAATATTTAATATTATGCAATACTGTTGGGTGACCGTAGAATTTGTGGGAACTTTGGCGGGCAGGCTAACCAAAGACAAAAGGTAGATACCTGTATCAATTTGAGAGCGAAAAGGCCGTCATTGATATGTAACACAGGCCTCTCTGTTACCTGATAACTCGAGGGGGGCACCACCCTGGTGAAAGTCCGAGCTTTCTTTTGGTACACCTGCTAGGGAAAAACCCTAATAATACGAGCCAAATGACAAAGGGTAAACGTTATTTGTGATGAATTTGATATACTCACTTAATGCTTTCTTGACTCCGGCCGAGGCTTGTTTCCCCGAGAGTGCATAGGCGCCGGGCGGGTCCCTTTGGACACGAGTGCTCGAAACGCGCTTTCTAACGGAAGGTACCGGAATAGTATGCGCGGCATTGCTCAGCCTTTTAGTGAGAGTAGCCATTTCAATCCTAGCTGTCGACGTAGAAGGGTCCAGGAGATAATACTTGATGAAAGTAGCCTCAGATCTCCACTGAGCAACGTCCATGATGTCACTAAGTGAAGCTCCCTTAAATAATGCTTCCGAAGTGGCTACCGCTCTGGTCTCATGGGCTTTGGCGAAAACAAACTCTTTAGTCTGGGCAGCTGCATAGACCATCTGAATGGTTTCAACAATCCATCGAGCGATGGTGTCTTTGGAAGCCGGTTTGTGGTTATTGATCTGATGGGTAATCCACAAATGATTGTCTGAAGTTCGAAGATGTTTGGTAGCTTCGATATAATACTTCACAGCACGCACCGGACATAAGAATTTATCGTCAGGAGAGAACTTACCTAGGTCAGCTAAAACCAAGGGTTTTGCGCCATGTTTGATAGTCTCTGTTTTCGACACAAAGTCAGCCCGTGGCTGAAGTAGCAGACCTTCGCCCGTAAAATGTAGGCGATCTTTCTCAGCGGAGAGAGCATGGATCTCAAATCTACGTCGAGCGGACGCCACAGCGACGAGAAATACAGTCTTAAGTGTCAAGGCTGGCCTGACCCATGGGCTCGAAAGGTGGTCTCGTAAGTGCATTTAGGACCAATTCGAGATTCCATGCAGGAGGCATTTTCTTCACCCGAGGTCGTAGGTGGAACATGCCTTTGATCATGTCGTCTAATGGTTTGCTCTGTGTAACCTTAGACCCGTCTCGAAAACCAGGGTGGATTGTCGCTATGGCAGACCGGTAACCAGCTATTGTTACTGGTTGTAGTCCCTTTTCTTCATATAAGAATACGAAGAAGTCTGCTACTTCTCCCGGAGTTGTTTGAGAGGGATTCTTATAGTTTCTCTCACACCACTCCGAGAACAGACTGAGTTTAGAGTTATAAACCCGTCTGGTGGAGGCCCTTCTACATTGTGCCATGAGATTGGCAGCTTGTTGAGAAAAGCCCTCCTGACATCGAGATTCGATGACAGATTCCAAGCAGTCAGTTTGAACATTGCTGGATTGTCGTGAACTCGACGCCCCCGGCAATGTGTGAGGAGATCTGGACGATCCGGCAGAATGCGTGCGTGGGTAGTCTACGACAAGATTGAGGAGACTCGTGAACCACGATCGTGTCGGCCAGAAAGGAGCGATTAGAATGGCTCTGCAATTCTCGCTCTCGATCTTTTTGAGAACCATCGGAATTAGTATGGTCGGAGGATACGCGTAAGCGTATATTCCTGACCACGGGGCCGCTAGTGCATCAACGGCGTGCGCCGATGGATCCGGAAACGGGCTCACATATATTGGGAGCTTTTTGTTGTCCTTCGTGGCAAATAGGTCTACATAAGGAGTCGACCACTGAAAGAAGACTTGTCTGAGTACCAAGTCGTTCAGCTGCCATTCGGTCAGACGAACCCTCTGCTGAGACAGAGAATCCGCAAGCACGTTCCGTATCCCCGGAATATGCGCTGCTCGCAGCGTCACCTGATGCTTGATGCACCACTGGAATAGCTTCCAGGTCATGAAACATAGCTGGGGGGATCTGGTCACTCCCTGCTTGTTTATGTATGCGACCACTGTTGAGCTGTCTGACCTTACCAGAACAACTTTCTCCCGCAAGAGCGGGAGAAACCGTTTCAACGCTAGGACGACTGCTCTCATCTCCAAGAGATTGATATGCCAAGTCTTTTCCTGCGCGGTCCACATTCCTTGTGCCAGGTTCTCGTCCAGATGTGCTCCCCAGCCGTCCATGGAGGCATCCGTAAATAGGACTAGACTCGATTCCGGCGGATGCAACGGGGCCCCCATGATGAGGTTGTCCCGGTTCTGCCACCAGCCGAGGGCTGATAATAGATTAGAGTCTATCGGGATTGGTTGGTTCAAATGACCTGTGCTCTGTTTCCAGAAGGACATTAGGTACATTTGTATGGGTCTGTGTCGAAGTGGACCGTAGTTGACCACTTCTCCCAGACTGACCAGTCGACCCAGAAGTTGCAAGAACTCTCTCGCCGGGAGAGCTCGGCAGGTGAAGAACACCGCGAGCATCTCCTCCAGCAGATCTAGGGCAGCCGGCTAAGGCCGAACCCGCCCGATCCAGAGATCGAACTGAACCCCCAGGTGTGTGAACAACTGTGAAGGGGTCAGCGCTGACTTGGGTACGTTGACTATCCAGCCGCTGAGAAGCGCATAGAATAGTGTCAACCTGATCGCATAGGTGACCGCCGTTTCCGACGGTCCCTTGACGAACCAATCGTCGATGTAGGTGCTGATATCCACACCACACCTCCGTAGGACGACCGATAGGGCATCCACTACCCGTGTGAAAACTCGAGGGGCAGATGTAATTCCAAGCGGTAACGCTTGGAATTCCAATATCTTGCCGTCGATGGCGAACCTTAGATACTTTTTGTAGTCCGAATGGATCGGTACGTGAAACTATGCGTCCTTCAAATCTACTGAAGCGGCCCACATGCCGACCCGAAGGCTGGCCCGTACAGATCGAAGAGTTTCCATCTTGAATCTCTCGATGCGAATGTAACGGTTGAGAGGTCGTAGATTGAAGACCGGTCGCCATCCCCCGGTTTTCTTGGACACCAAAAACATCCTGGTGTAAAACCCCGGATCCGTTGCCGGATCTTTCACCTCTACTACCGCCGCTTTGGCGAGGAGGGAAGTTATCTCGTCCCGTATAATAGCAATTTGACGGGAGTCTCGAGGTAACGGGGTCACCAGTGGGGTCCCTGTCAGCGGAGGTGAACGGTTTGGAGCGCTCCATTCCATTCGATAACCTTCCGCAACAATCTGCCTTACTAGGCTGTCTGCGCTGTATCGATTCCACCAAGAGGTGAAGTGCACGAGACGGCCTCCAACCGGCAGTTCCGGGCGCCGACACACAAGTGTCGAGTCCGGTGGGGGCCCCCCCCCAAACTCGTGCTGAGCTTGAGGTTGGAGTCCTGGGCAGTGGGGTAGCGCACACTGACATGTCAGGTGCGCTTCCCACCCTTACCAGCGGGCTTAGAAGGGTGTTAGACCCTTTCTTGCCCTTCCCCTTGCCACGGTAGCCTCTTCTGGCTTTCTTGGGCTTCGAAGAGCCGGAGAAAGAATCAGCGGGCTTGGAAACGCTGGCTTTGCGTTTCCCCTTAGCAAGGGTCTGGTGTTGTTTGACCATGGACTCAAGCTCCCGAGAGTCAATATGACCCTCAGCAGCGTAAGCTTTGAGTCCGTCGGAGAACAGCTCTGCATTACCGAGAGGTAAGTTGATGAGGTTCTGCGCATGGTCTCTCGAGCCCAGTCGAGACTCAGCCAGGAAGAGTCTCCGTCGGGCAATCTGCACTCTGGCTATCACCCTCGTCAGAAGGTCCAACCCCGTTGCAGTAGCCAACTGCATACAGTGGTAGAACTCTGGGGGTGCTTGAGGAACCGATAGCAGTTCTCCACCGCCAGCCGGAAGCACCACGGGTTTCGGAATCGCTTCCGCGTCCATGGAGTGCAACCGGGACACCGCGTTGTCAGCCGTACGCTGCAGGGCAGCTACGTGCGATGCGTGTGTCATGTGCAGAAGGTGGCTAAAGGTTCGTAACCCAGCCCAGGCCGAACACTCTGCCGCCTTGAGCTCTTCCTCAACCGACCGGCACAACGTATCGTTTGGATGGAGATCCTCCCGATGTCTGCCGGTCAGGAAAAAGGCGGACTGCCGTCCAACCTTCGACGCCGATTCTGTCCGCTTGACTTCGGACGGGGGGCCTCTGAAGAGCTCAGTGAACCCGGGTGGAGCCGTACGCAGGGAACGCTTACCCTTTCCCTGCGGCCTCACCGAAAGCGTATCGAAAGCCTGATCCACGAATGGATCTAACCCCTAACGAGGGTAGCTCCGGCCGGCGAGCCGGCGGCTGACCTGTTAGCGAACGCTTAACGGGTTCTTGCTGCTTAGTGTTCGTAGGGACACCGCACATTTCAACAGCATACGCTAACGACCTAGTCCAAGAGCACATATGGCCGAGCGTAAGGAGCTGTGGGCCTCCCAGCATCTTCTGTTGAGCGGCAGCCCGCAGAAGAGCCGCATCGATGGTATCATCGATGGTACCCACTTGCTCCTGGTCCAAGTCAACGTGAGGGACGGGGTCCTCTCCGGACGTTGAACCGACCTCCATATCCGTATCCTCAAGCAACCGATCATCAATAGAGCCTATGACGGAGCCGGATGAAGATCCTAGGTCACCCGTGGGGCGTGACCAAGAGGATTGGATATGATCCCCGTTCAACAGGTAACCGTCATGGCCGAGCCGGATGTCCCCGGTTGAACGGAGTCATGATCACGAGCACGGGCTAGCAACCCGGCATCGGAGTGATCACGGCCACCGTACGACGCCACAACACGGACCGGGCGGTCCGTGTCGGCCGGAGATTGCTCGACCACAATCTCGGCTAGGCTGGTGGACTTGGCCATCCCGTCGAGCACAGTTGTGTTCCCATCCATACCATCTCCCGTCGGACCCCGAGAGGGATCGGACGGTGTTTCACTAGCGACTAGAGTCGTAGGAGCACTCGATGGCTTGGATAGAACTACAAGAGTCTCAGACGGGCCGCGCAAAGACTTGGCTCGCACCTTCGACTTGCGCGCCCTGCGTTTCTTGGTCGAAGAACTAGCAGGGGGCTTTCCCAATGCAGCGCTCCCTATATGGGGAACCACGAACACCGGTGTGCCTGTTTCGCTGGCAGCCGTCGCGCCCTGGGACAGGCCCAGAGCACGATAAAGCTCCGCAAAACGTGCATCTAGCTCCGCTTCGGGTATAAACCTTCCTACGGGTTGGGATACCGCAGGAAGACCCGAACCGGAGGTACCCGATTTCACGGTCGGTAGTGCCACAACGGACCGTGAACGTACAAACAGGCAGCACTGAAAGACGTCCTCCGGCCAGGCAGAGCATACCTCGCACCTATTCCCTTCCGTGCATAGCGAACATTTCGAGCACTCATGCCCAATGGTACCCTTAACTGACCATTGATGGCATTTAGAGCAACCGGATGGGGACGCTTTTCCAGATTTATCTGAGTCGGACATAATTCTGAAAAATATAGATATGATTAAATTAGTGCCAATAATCATATCGTACAGAGCATTAAACTTCTCACAGTGCCAGCTCTGGGCTTATAGAACGATCCCGCACAGGTGTAGTCCTCTCATAGTGTACTACGGACCTCATGTATAATAATACCGCCACAACATCATAGATGCCACTATGTGTACAGAAACGAGCACAATCAAAGAAAGTCTCAGTTTCTTGGTATATAACAAGAGATGGACCCCATCGTAACTGTCCATTCGTAAAAATCAAGCGTACAACACTGTAATGCGCAACAATGAATAGTGATTCACTGTATAGGTATCAGTATAGCCCCACTTGTACTGTAATACCTTTGCAGCACATGTTGAACTACTATACATGTGCAAATGTATAGTTGATAATTACGGTACACCTATATATACATCAAACTGTAAATAGTATTGGAGCGAAAGACAGTATTTTATTTCCAGAACATGCCAAAAAATACTTCGCATCGTTCTACTAATATACAGACAACAATGTGCTATTGTGATATACACCGTTCTCTGAAACGTAAATCCAAAGTGCGAATATCAGTACAGAGCTCAAGCTATTAGTATAGCTGTCTACATGTACATGCATTGTCTTGCCAAGGTATATCCAACTACCTATAGAAATTCGCGCAAAGAATTCACAGTAACAAAGAGGTTACGTAACTTCTCCAGCAAAGGACTCTATGACTCCGACGCACTATCTCGAGAGAGGTGTGCTGTCGGTCAAAATGGCTGCCTAGTAACATGTCAACAAGAGTCCCTTACCAGATCGGTAACGCTCAACGTAACCTATGATCGTAAAAGCCAATTCCGTGCCATAGTTTGTTGTGCCAGCCTTGTCGTGCCAGACATTTAACATATTTATCACAATGGTATACGATTTACAATGAAAAAACGTATATATTATTCTCGATGCAGAGCAGAATAATCCCATAGTGAAAGCATAGACCCGATATGCTTGTTTACAGAATGGCGAGCGTCATATCTGAGCATGCAATCCCAATACACTGAGGATTTCTACTGTACATATTTTTAAAAAATATACAATGAAATGCGGAAGGAATTCGGTATATAATGAGAAAGTACATAAATGTAAAAACTCACGGACCAATATAGGAGGCTTGAGAGCACGAGTAAATCCAATGAATGTATATGAATCTCCTTAGTTGAGGAGCACAGTAAATTCACGTGTGGGTTTGATCGTGCTAGAAATCAAACTGAGGTCTTAAGTTTTTGGCAGGAACTTGGAGCGGTCAAGGACGCCGGAGTTGACGGAGGCCCCGGAGGGGGGTGTCCGTTTTTTCTGGCATTTGGTATAAGAGGTTTAGAATCTACCCAACAGTATTGCATAATATTAAATATTATGCACAAGGTATGTATAAGGTGTCTTGATATAAAAAGAACAATATACAAATTTTGACCAATCAAACTGGGCAATTTCCCCAAAAAATGTCTTTTCTTTTAGATGCAAAAAAAGTGCCTTTAATGTTAAGCCAACAACACCAAAAGCTTTTCAGCACTTCGCCTATCCTTCAAGATCCTTATAATCTAATTTCATAGGAATCAAACAAACCGTTCAGATGAAATCATGAAAGTTTTACCTATGCTCTGACTACAGTCGTGGTGGTGGCGGATCCCTTTCTCATGAAACAGAAGAGCATCCACTCATCCTCTAATTCCCTCTCTCTATTTATATACATGTCTATGCTGGATCATCATCCTAATCAGAATGTCACTTAAAATTACATATGCCTCAAGTAGACCTCGTGGACTTACAAAAAACATGTATGTACCACAAATACATCTAGACCTAAGGGGAAAATTTGAAGTCCAAAAATTACAGACAACATGACAAATGTCAATGTAAACTCAATTTTTATTCGGACACCAGGACAATAATAAATCAAACTAAAACACTTCAATTAAATTATCATAACAAAAAATTGATGGGCACTGTTGTGTAATTTACAGAGAAACTATTGGTAATCTCATGCAACCTTAGGCACCTGTGGGTATGTTGTCAACCTTCCAGATATATTACCCAAATGGATACATTAATTCTCAAAGACATCGGTCCCTTGTATGCTAAGTGGGATCATAAATGTGGTAATTGTTAGCCAATTGTCAAAGCTTCTGTTACAGTACAAACCTGATGCTAGGATATTATTAAAAATAACATTTTTTTTGTCAGTAGATACATTAGGACACGATGGGTCACCTACCAAAATGTAGATCAAGGTCAAAGGTCAAGGTCACTGTGACCCCAAAATCGTGAAATTGTTAAAAATCATGATTTTTTGAGTGCATTGAGAAATTACGGTGAGCTGTTTTGTCATGTACCAAAATTTAGATCCAGGTCAATAGTCAAGGTCACTTTGACCCCAGAAATCAAGGTCAAAGGTCAGTGTGACCTGAAAATTAGGAAATCATTAAAAATTACTAAATTTTTTGTGAGTGGATTCAATAGGGGAAAATGAAGCAGTAGGAGATGTGTCCGATAACATGCTCTTTTGGATCCATGCGTTAAAAAAAAATTAATCTGAGGTTGTCCTTTGAACACAATGCACAATCTAGAACTGAGTGTTTCTTGTTGGTACATGTATACATGACAATTGGTCACACTCCACAGCCCGGAACTGGAGAACACTGAATCAAGATTTTAAACTATTTTCTGATGTTCAGGTTAAGTGACCTTGGCCGTTGACCTTTTGATTTCCTATTTTAGTACCTGTACTTACACATCATCTCACCCAATGTATCCACTCTCCAAAAATTGCCATCACATACATCCACTTTTGGTGGGCGTATAAATTCAAAGAAACCATCGTATAGATAGTGATAATAAACACCTACAACATCCGATGCATGCATATGGGCACATTTTCCACCATGTAGAGTGGGATTTGACTTCCCACCATGAACAAGAGTCATCATATCCTATGATGTAGCGGTGGTGAACTCATTTATGTAATGTACTATAATTTACATTGATTTATGAAATTATATGTGTTGAATGGAAGTTTTAACATTTTACAAAAGTAACAGGTTTGCAGGATAGGTATAACACAACACAAGAGAACTGTAATGCCAATGTAATGAGTAACAACTGCATTTCACAAGGTTTGCTGTAAAGAATGTTAATATATTTAATTGCAAATTTTTACTACCCATCACTTCACTAGTTGTTCTACTACCCATCGCTTCAGTGATTGTTCTACTACCCATCACTTCAGTGGTTGTTCTACTATTCATCACTTCAGTAGTTGTTCCACTACACCCCCACTCCAGTAGTTGTTCTACTACCCATCACTTCACTAGCTGTTCTACTATCCATCACTTCAGTAGTTGTTCTACTACCCATCACTTCATTAGTTGTTCTACTACCCATCACTTCAGTAGTTGTTCTACTACCCGTCACTTCAGTAGTTGTTCTACTACCCATCGCTTTACTAGTTGTTCTACTACCCATCACTTCAGTAGTTGTTCTACTACCCATCACTTCAGTAGTTGTTCTACTATCCATCACTTCACTAGTTGTTCTACTATCCATCACTTCAGTAGTTGTTCTATTACCCATCACTTCAGTAGTTGTTCTACTATCCATCACTTCACTAGTTGATCTACTATCCATCACTTCACTAGTTGTTCTACTATCCATCACTTACGGGGAGTGTTATGATTCCTTTCGTTTCTGTGAATATTGCGGTTAAGGCTATAGTTACGCTTAAAAGATACAAGGATGATAAAAAAATACCTCTGGTTTATTTCTGCTGAAAATGCAACAACTCTCGAGATTACCTATACTGCTGTACTTTTACAAAGCCCTGAAAATCATGAAACAATAAGTGCAGAACGTTGGCCGACAGCAATTCACAAGATCAGATACGCGAGAGTTTATTCAGTACATAGCCAATGTACACTATGTGTCATACATGTCAGAATATATTTCTTTGGTTTTCCTGAGAAAGAAAAGTCACTGATAGGCGCCGAAGACTGTACAATAATCTCAGGATGCACTAGGTATAATGGTCAACAGTCCATGTCAGATAGTCCACATCAGATGGATCAATCATGGTGAACAGTCCCCATCAGATTGATCAATGGTGAACAGTCCATGTCAGATTGATCAACGGTGAACAGTCCACATCAGATTGATCAATGGTGAACAGTCTATGTCAGATTGATCAACAGTGAACAGTCCACATCAGATTGATCAATGGTGAACAGTCTATGTCAGATTGATCAATGGTGAACAGTCTATGTCAGATTGATCAATGGTGAACAGTCCATGTCAGATTGATCAATGATGAACAGTCCACATCAGATTGATCAATGGTGAACAGTCTATGTCAGATTGATCAATGGTGAACAGTCTACGTCAGATTGATCAATGGTGAATAGTCCATGTCAGATTGATCAATGGTGAACAGTCTATGTCACATTGAATAACAGTGAAGAGTCCACATCAGATTGATCAATGGTGAACCGTCCATGTCAGACTGATCAATGGTGAACAGTCCATGTCAGACTGATCAACAGTGAACAGTCCACATCAGATTGATCAATGGTGAACAGTCGATGTCAGATTGATCAATGGTGAACAGTCCACATCAGACTGATCAATGGTGAACAGTCCACATCAGATTGATCAATGGTGAACAGTCCATGACAGACTAGATCAATGGTGAACAGTCCATGACAGACTAGATCAATGGTGAACAGTCCACATCAGATTGATCAATGGTGAGTCCATGTCAGATTGATCAGTGGTGGACTGTTCATGTCAGATTGATCAATGGGGAACAGTCTACATCAGATTGATCAATGGTGAACAGTCTACATCAGATTGATCAATATTGAGTCCATGTCAGATTGATCAGTGGTGGACTGTTCATGTCAGATTGATCAATGGTGAACAGTTCATGTCAGATTGATCAATGGTGAACAATCCATGTCAGATTGATCAGTGGTGGACTGTTCATGTCAGATTGATCAATGGGAAACAGTCTACATCAGATTGATCAATGGTGAACAGTCCATGTCAGATTGATCAGTGGTGGACTGTTCATGTCAGATTGATCAATGGTGAACAGTCTACATCAGACTGATCAATGGTGAACAGTCCATGTCAGATTGATCAATGGTGAACAGTCTATGTCAGATTGATCAATGGTGAACAGTCCATGTCAGATTGATCAATGGTGAATAGTCCATGTCAGATTGATCAATGGTGGACTGTTCATGTCAGATTGATCAATGGGTAAGTCTACATCAGATTGATCAATGGTGAACAGTCCATGTCAGATTGATCAATGGTGAACAGTCCATGTCAGGTTGATCAATGGTGAACAGTCCATGTCAGATTGATCAATAGTGGACTGTTCATGTCAGATTGATCAGTGGTGAATAGTCCATGTCAGATTGATCAGTGGTGGACTGTTCATGTCAGATTGATCAACGGTGAACAGTCCACATCAGATTGATCAATATTGAACAGTCTACATCAGATTGATCATTGATAAACAGTCCATGTCAGATTGATCAATGGTGAACAGTCCATGTCAGCTTGATCAGTGGTGGACTGTTCATGTCAGATTGATCAATGGGGAACAGTCTACATCAGATTGATCAATGGTGAACAGTCTACATCAGATTGGTCAATGGTGAACAGTCCATGTCAGATTGATCAGTGGTGGACTGTTCATGTCAGATTGATCAATGGTGAACAGTCCATGTCAGAGTGATCAATGGTGAATAGTCCATGTCAGATTGATCAATGGTGAACAGTCCATGTCAGATTGATCAATGGTGAACAGTCCATGTCAGAGTGATCAATGGTGAATAGTCCATGTCAGATTGATCAATGGTGAACAGTCCATGTCAGAGTGATCAATGGTGAATAGTCCATGTCAGATTGATCAATGGTGAATAGTCCATGTCAGATTGATCAGTGGTGGACTGTTCATGTCAGATTGATCAATGGTAAACAGTCCATGTCAGAGCGATCAATGGTGAATAGTCCATGTCAGATTGATCAATCATGAACAGTCCATGTCAGATTGATCAATGGTGAACAGTCCATGTCAGATTGATCAACAGTGAAGAGTCCATGTCAGATTGATCAACGGTGAACAGTCCATGTGAAACTGATCAATGGGGAACAGTCCATGTCAGATTGATTAATAGTGAACAGTCCACATCAGGCTGACCAACAGTGAAGAGTCCATGCCAGATTGATCAACGCTGAACCTTCCATGTCAGATTGATCGATAGATGGTCTTAGAGACACGTGTGCATTCACGAAGCTGTTGAGATTCACAAGTTCCAAGATCAACCTGACCATCAGTAATTTAAATGCAACTAGAAGCAAGACCACAACTCATTAGACGGCAATACACCCTATCTTCAAATATTAAGAAAAACTATACTATTAGACTTTTGAAGGAACTGATGTCCAGGAATTTCATCACACCTGACTTCCTCTGCTTATCAGTCTACTGTATATGGAAAAGTTGAATAAGTGCAACAACTGAAAGATATACTGAATCTGTAACAATTGTTCAGATTAAAACCATCAGTCTATATATGTATTATGAACAAACAATCCACCCAGATTTAATATATTAACATATACATCATGTGCTGTTTTCAGATATACAAACTGTAAGAAATATCAATGGTAATACATCATATATACATTAAAACCAGATAAACATGGAAGTTTGTACAGTTCAGAGAGGTTTGAATGAAATTCACCGAGAAACGACTGGCATAAAGTGGATGAATGGTGGTTCAACATACTAATATTCCATGCTATCTATGATGTCCCATTTCAGGGGATAACTAATATCTGAATAATATATAAGATCTTTTCCTGAAACTCCCTGGATATATTTCTGACAATTCTGGCTGGCTGATTTGTATCAGCAATCGGCAAATGTCCAATGAACCACCTGTCTTTCTCCAGAATAGATCTCTATTACAGTTCATGAAAGGGTCCATTGTAAGAGGGAAGTGTTACATGTTACATTAAAAAACAGTGCAATATAGTACACAACTACAGCTACTATAAACCGCCTCCACTACGCTCCACAGGTATGGCATCCTTCTCCCCAAGTTTGGTGGCTATGGCAAACCTACTGTGCGACAAATTACCAGTTTTCATAGCACTCATCATCTGCAAATAAAGCAAAGATGATACAGAAAATTATAACATAAGCCATTGAGGTAATGTATGGGATAATAATGGTTATACTTGTGTGGCCTGCATATATGAAGCTTAATCTCTATATGTATTGTGTGTATGTCAGATACATACATCTATGTCAGATTATAGATGCAAAGTATAATGTGTGTATACAGGCACACACAATTCCTACAGCTGAAAATAACCTTCAAGTGAAGGAATAATTAAATGAGATTTAAAATTAGATGCAATAAACAATAACAGCATGATAAACACATTCTACAACATGAGAGAAAACAGATCATCAACTGAATGTTAAATAATATGTAAACAAAAAAACATGTACATGAAAACAAGAAGATGAAGATATCTGCAGTTAATAACATTGCTTTTATGAACTGTAGTCACAATGTTGGAGCATATAAGGAGAAACGAAAATCAACTACATGTACACAGAAATTTACAGGCGCCTCAATGTGCCAGGAATTTGGCCAATACATTTTATTGGTACAATAACCATGCAGTAGTGTACTTACATGTAAGAAGTCACAAAACACAAATTATCAAAAAAGAAAAAAACTTGAAATAATTAATCCTCATGCAACAACAAGTACCAGAGTCAATTATTTAAAGGCCATATTTTTGATTGTTAGGTAAGTGATCAATACCATACGTTCCCATCAATCAGTAGATAAAGCCTTGTTGCGCTGATCAGAGTGAGAATGTTGTGCTATATATGTACAACAGAAATGGGGTCTTTCCACATTAATCCTTGGACAATGCGGTCTTGTCCCGGTGTTGGTGACTCTGGTGCACAGCACCTTGGCCACTGCCTGAGCGGGTTGTTCTCATGATATCTTTCCTAAGTTTATAACATGGAGCGCATTTTTCAACCATTGATAACTGGTGTAAATATGATAATATTGATAAAATATTCATACTATTACAAGAAAGGACCAGCTCACATTTATGACAATTTTGGCAACTACAGTTTGGCAACCAGTTATCATCGATTAAAAATATATTTTGGGTAAAAGACATAGGGAAGCACCTGGATTGACGAACTGTAGCTAATGCAGCCAGTCAGGTGTAGTTGGACTGCCCGCTGCCATCGAGGTCAGACAGCATTGTCCAGGGATCAACTTGAACTATAGTGCAAATTTCCCATTACTCATGCAGAACAGACATCTACTTGATTGACCAATCATTATGGTTGACAATTTCTTTAATATGGTGGGGGATGTAGATATGTGATAAGAGTTATATCCATGCACGGTTTTCTCAACCAGAGAAGAAATGAAAACACGAGTTTTCTAAATATTTTGTTGTTTCGGCAGGTCGAGAATGAGGAAATGGCTACTACATGTACATACATTTTGTCATCCTCTCCCAGGGTGCTTTGCGCTACGCTGCATTTACCCCTGTAGGGGTACTCGCCATCTTTTGCAGGATTCCTGCAGAAACCAAGAACTGTTCTGTCTAACTGTTTTACTGATCACAAAACATATATTTATCTTGAAATATACTTAACAGATATTCAGTGTGTTACAAAACGGCAGTGTCACACCGTTTGAAGGCAGCTTTTTGACAAATTACCTTAGAACCATATGTTGCGGAAATATATATCGGTGAATCGCGGCTGATATTAATTCGCCCAGTTAGACGGTCGTCATGTTCATTTACTGTGGCAACAGATGACCGCGGGTCAACTCCGGCAAAGTCCGTGAGACCCTTACAGCGCTAAGATGGAGAAGCGCGAAGCAGAACGTAATGAGCTTAGAGCTAGAGCTTGGTAGAACTTGGTAGAGCTTGACATTTTGTGAGTTCAATTTTAACCAGTAGGCAAAATTATCAACAAAGAAATTGAATGTTCACGAAGTGAAATCATGTTTGAGATATTGTATGTTAATTGTACATTTTTGACTGAATCTTGAAATCCAGTTTGAAGAAATACTACATCCCAGATTATCTTACTGGTTCAAATATTGCTCTTTGCCAAAATAGGTGATGAAAAAGTTTCTTTTTGACACATTAAAAACTAGAACTCGTGGACTTCGAAAGGCTGCCGTTATCTGTGTGCATTTTATGGTTTTGATGTTTGACTGTGATCTGTAGAAATACATAGTTTTTCCTATTTCACAAAATTGGATCATGTGTATAGGTTGTGTTATGTGTAATGCTTTAGTTATAAATTTGACAGTCATAACAGGATGAAATGTACAAAGTCCAATAATTTAATAATTTATTCCATTAATTAAGTTGGTGCTTCAGAGAAAATTTTAATGAAAACCGGAGCGGACATTGAAGCTACTGATTTGGCTTGGAACCTTAACATTCAGTACCCAGCATGGAAAGCAATCTCGAGTGATATCCTGTGGCAAGTTATAATCTACATGTACCAAATTTGCAAAGAATCCGTTCAGGTTTTTAAAAGTTACTGTCCAGAAGTAACTATTTTTTTTACTTGTCATCCTGGTACCCCATCATCCGAACGCATGGCAAGATCATAGGTAGAAACTTCTGCTCATACAATGTAGCCATGTGGTAACGCGTGATATCGGAGTATATTAGGGCATTTCCCAAATGGTCACATCCGATTGGTCCTGTGAGATCTGACATCGGTGCAATCACATTCATAAAACGAAGACACACCTCCAGAAAGTGATCGATTGAAATGATCCCTTGGTGGGCCTCGAAGTGCCCCCATCATAAAATAAAAAGCATATCATTTTTCTGTGAACTTCCGCCGATTTTATTTTTTTGAAATATGTTAGGTCGTTTAATTTGTAATATGATTTTTCTTAAGAAAAACAAAGAAGCATGCTCCATTAGAGTGAGAAATAAAATAGCTAATTCGCACAACTTCATTTTGGTCTCGCGTAGAATCCCCTAGTCTTGCGCCTCTGCACTCAAGTGAAACTGACACGTCTGATGTCCGAGATGCCCAGGTCAAAATATTTAAATACAGATAATTTCATTGGCTCATTTAATCAGGGCAGACATGTGACTTGATGCTTTAGGAACAACTTTCGAACAGGATTATCTCCCTCCAGATAGCCAACTTTGCGGCTGACAGGTGGCTGTGTGAAATACATGTGGAATCATAGCGATAAGTTAAGGGTAGTGTTAAGTGAAACGTGAAATGCCCTTAGCAAGCTAAGATGGATGTTGACTTGGTGGGCTCATTTCTCTCACCAGACTGTTCTGTTCAGTGTAATATGTCAACAGAATGAGATTAAATTTGTTGGAAAGATATTTTCCTAAATATCATAAAGGTATTTTGAAATTGAGTTTTTGCCTCAAACAATTGACTTTTTTATTGATGGAAAAATGCGCGATAAACACGCGCAAAAAAATTGAGTTATAGTGAATAAATATTGAGTTCTTCAAGAGATAAGTCGAGTTCCCAAATGAAAATGTTGAATTGTCAGGACAAATTATCAAGCAAAATCATTGTTGTTGTTGTTGCCTTCACACGATCAACTCGCGAATGTTACGTTAGCGCTTGTCCACTTGTCTGGAGCAAGTAAAAATCGGCACGGGCAATGTACGCAACGTTCATGTTAGCTGCCCGTGTTGGCAAGCACGATTTTCTTCCGATTAAAATACTAAGTGACAAAGTTTTATTGAGCTTGTATTCTCTGCTATAAAATGTAGGAATCACTCTGCTTGTTCTGGTTTTGTTTTCGACTTGATGTTGCCAGGCATGAACAGTCGATAGAAATATAGGCCGATTGCACCAGATCGATCGTGCCAGTCAATATAGTGAAGTTCGTTTCATTTATGCCATTTGAATGTGAGGGGTACAAAGAATATAGATGTGACCGCAAAGATCGACAAAGGGGTGGGTAATATGGCTTACGTAAACTGCGATATACCGTACCCCACCATCGACGCGATGAACTTGAGAGTGATCAATTGGAAGACTTATGAATTGAGGTCAACAGAAACAGAAATTGTCGACCGCTTCTGATTGGTTTTATTTACAGACCTCCGGATTCTACAACAGCTTGGAATGAATTTTTTCAAACATCACTTGACAAAATTATGACAAATGAGGATCCAGTTATCATTATGGGTGATTTTAACTATGATATAACTGGTAGAAATAACAAAAATTGGCTTCACTTTATGTCGAGCTACGGTTTGAGTCAGTTTGTTAATCACCGACTCGTATTACTGAAGATACAGAGACTATCATTGATCATATATTCGCCTCGCATCCAGATAAAGTTCACACTTCCAAAGTGTTGGACTATAACATTAGTGATCACAAACTCGTATTTGCGAACTATAAACATATACCGCGAAATGGTAGTGTCACACATGAGTCGGTCAAAAATAAGGTGCACAAAACAATTCGATGAACTGAAATTCAAACAGGACCTTGGAACTGTGCCATGTTGGCTGGATGGATCGATCTTTTCGAACAGGTATTAAACGATCACGCTCCCATCAGAGAAAAGCGAGTGAAACACCTCAAGCGACCCGAATGGTGGTCGGAGGAAATCGATAACACCATAAGACTGCGTGATCAGTGTGATCAAAGTCAGGACAATTCTACGTACAAAGGACTAAGAAATCGAGCCCGCTTCCTTCAACGTAAAGCAAAAAGGGACTACAATGTTAATTTAATTGACAAAAATAGTAAAACAAATAAATTTTGGACTTATCTCAAAGAAACCTTGCCATCAAAAAATCTACCCACATCTTAGAAGAGGATGGTGAGATGTTTACCAGGGTTCGCACAGCTGGGAAAGATCAAAATTCCAGGACATTTCCAGGACATTTCCAGGACAAAATTGCTGTTTTCCAGGACAAGTTGCATGCATGATTTTTACTCTCGAAAAATTTTGAAACATAATTTCATTCAGTCTTGGATAAAAAAAAATTAAAGACTGGTGTGGACTAGTGAATGAGAAGCTCATACATTACATACTGTGTGATCTCCAGTTATTTTCAGTCAAATGTATTTGCTCTCAACGCAATGTATAGAGGTTATCTACCCTTGATTATCTCCCCTGTTGTCACCAGGAAGTATGAAATACACGTGGAATATGGCTCCGTTTTCGGCTTGAAATATTTGTCACTAAAACGAACAATTCATTCAGAGATAGAGATTCTAATCTAAAGGACAACGGATGGGTAAATAATCGTACAAATTAAATCTTAAAACGATATTATGCTTGAATCGGCCGTGGAAGCAGTGCGTGGGAGAGCCAAAGAAAGATGTGATAGTTCGATTACTCCGCATATTTGTTCGCTCACGCTGATAGCAGGATTCGTGATTTGCACCTTTCGCGCGACTTTTCACGGCACTTTCCCCCATATTTCCAACATCGAACGTGTTTTGGCAAAGCTTGCACTTCGCTCTGTGCAAAGGCTCCTTGAGGTGCCAGTCCCGGTAGTCCGGATGACTCGGCCACGAAGAATTAAAATGACAAAGGCGTGACATAAGGTCATTCCACATTTCTCTCTCAGATTAATGATCGGAGGTTTCCGTGAATATCCATCACCATGGGAGCTCAGTGACCGATGTCTCAATTCGATATTTGATTGGCCGAGAAGTTTTACTATATTTACTACGAATGTTTATGAATGAATTGGCGCGTCAGTGAACTAGGGAATCCCCCGACAGCGATGACCGATCGTTGGAGTGAGCATTTGCCGACGGATGATTCGCAGCACAGTAATTCTATTGATTTTCCAGGACTTTCAAGGACACATACTGTTTTTCCAGGACTTTCCAGTACTGGAAAGCATACTTTTATTTTTCCAGGACATTTAAGGACATTCCAGGACTGTGCGAACCTTGTTTACTGAACCGGAGGACGTAGCTGAGAAATTTAACACCTTCTTTACAGAAGTAGCTGCAAATTTAGTAAATGATGACTCCGTACCTGATTTCCACTATCACGATAAATTAAAGAAGCATGTTCAGGACCGCGTTCCAGATAGTGTTCAGTTTTCAATTCCCGTAAATTCCCATAGACGTAAATTATGTTAAAAAATCACTACTAAATATTGATGATACTAAAACCGCTGCCGACGAAATAGCTTCTCCACTTACCAAAATAATAAACGTTTGTTTGATTAGAGGTGTATTTCCATCAATATGGAAGATAGCGAAAGTAGTTCCTATCTTCAAATCTGGATCCAAATTCAAGGTTGAAAATTATAGACTGATATCTGTATTGCCGATTTTTATTCTATTTGTCAAAATTCGACTTGTTGTTCGCTGGTCAGTCGGGCTTTCGGCCTGGCCATTCATGCCAGAGTGCTCTGTTGAAACTTTTGGATCATTGGCGCTCTATGGTTGACAAGGGCAAAATGGTCGGTGCAGTCTTTATAGACTTGCGCAAGGCCTTTGACCTTGTCAGTCATAGAGTACTTCTTCAGAAACTTGGTTACTATGGTTGTTCAACACAGACGCTAAACTTTTTTGAGTCTTATTTGTTAAATCGTAAACAAACTAAATGTTTGTGGAAAAATCAGCAATGTAAGATCCGTCACCTGTGGGGTACCTCAAGGGTCCATATTAGGACCGTTGTTCTTTCTTATCTTCATTAATGATTTGCCTTTATATTTACAAAATAACATCGACATGTATGCAGACGATTCTACACTCTACACTACCGGAAATAGCGTCGAGGAACTTGAAGAAATCTTATCTGCTGATATGATAAATCTGTCGTTTTGGTATAGAGAAAACCGCATGTTAGTAAATTCTGCAAAAACCAAGGTCATGGTTATAACGTCCCATCAAAAAAGAGCACACTTGACCAAACCAAATATGGACTTAATCCTAAATAATCAAACTTTATCAAAAACTGAAAACGAAAAGCTTTTAGGTGTTTTTCTGAACTGTCATTTATCATGGGGAACTCACGTTGAGTATATTTGTGGCATACTCTCCCAAAAACTGGCCTTGTTCAGGCGTATACGACAGTTATTGCCACTGTGTGCCCGTAAAGCATTTTATACAAATTATATTTTACCCACAATGGACTATTGTTCTATTGTTTGGGGAAATTGTGACCAATACAGCCACGAAAAGCTTTTTAAATTACAAAAACAAGCAGTGCGTCTGGTTCACGGTGCTGATCGATATGATCACACTCAACCTATTTTTACCTTACTCATATGGCTTCCACTTAAGGATCGACTTTTATACCACAAAGGTATCCAAATGTACAAGATTTTTAACAGTTTATGTCCGAGTAACCACATATTCCTCTTTAAGAACATTACGTTCCTCAACTAATCATAACTTCTATCTTCCAAAAATTAGAACCGTGTTGTTCCGAAAAAGTTTGTCGTATTCTGGAGCTAAACTGTGGAACGACCTTCCGTTATCACTGAAAACTGCTCCTTCACTGAAGAGTTTTAAAAGGAATTATTATCAATATCTTATATCAAATATTTAATATATATACAGTTACTAGTCATTAATATCAACGATGTCTTTTTGTCGGATATATTTTTATATTATTTTTGTTGTATACCATGTTTGTGTATTTCCTTGTATATATGTATATTTTTCTGTCGACCCTGTGGAAGATCGGCCTTCTTGGCTGAACGGGCCATCGACTTTAAATAAAGTTCATTATTATTATTATTATTATTATTATTTATTATTATTATTTATCCATTAGTTTTGCCTTTCTAGCAGATCTCGTAAAAGTCTCGCGAGACCCCATTTTGCAGTATGAGCAAAGACGTTTCCGAGCAGTTTTTCTTGTTAAATATCTTTTTCCAAACTTCCGGTTCAGAATTTTAAATGAACAATTTGGGCTTGAAAGACAGACTTCCGTTCATCTGAGACAGCCCAAATTTTACGAGTTTCCAGTTCAATATATTTTCTACATTTGACCCTGTGACCGCTTAAGTGCCAACTCTGCTTTGTTTTTTCGCAATCTTGCGGACAAGGCGATTTTTGCCCCCATGAGACCAAGCTGATTCAATAAGGCTGCACGCATAGCAGCAGCCTTAATTAATGAGACCCTTGTATATGTGATATTGTATTAAAGCTAGTGGAGCTAGATTTGAATCTTCACTTACATGTAGAAGTTAAACCAGTGTAATTGTTCTCTCAAGTAGAGAGGAGGCCCTGTATAATGGGCCTGCCATAAAAAAGTTAAACCATTGTGATCCATTTCAGTTGCATAGACACATGGACTTTATTCACACCTGTATGTGAGTACATGTACCATTACATGTTTAAGTCTCCAAGAGAACTACAGTTGAGTTTTTCACTTATTGATTTATTTACACATATTGCCAGCTATCACTTGTAGGCTTAGGTTACCGATGAAAAAACATGTAAACATGAGAAGAGCCATGAATATAAAATATATTGCAGGAGATTTGAGGGAAGAAAAAACCTGTTTGGCTTGAATCTATAGTGTTTATTGGTGTTCTCCAAAAAAGAAGAAAAAAATATTCGAGATAGGAAAGAACAGCAATAAATGAATGAATGATAGACACTATCAATTAAAAATCTTAAAGAAACAGGTCAGTAAAGTGTATTACATGTACATGTATGTATCTCTATCAACATTGCCCTCAAATACCATGAGCGGATCATCACTGAAATTGGTCACATGTAGCAAAATTACCAAGACTCAGTCATGTAGATTATGTAAAATAAGTGTTTTTTTCTTTTTGAACTTCCCTCTTCTTTACCACCTTACTTGTATGATTATATTTTATTGCTTGAAAGCTCCATATAGAGGTAATTCAGAATATGGTTTCTTGTTTGTGCTCGCTGTATGTACCAAAACAATCACTGACAATCACATAGTGTGTAATACGTAGTTTGGATGAAGCAGTGTGAATGTAAACAAACAAAACAAGTTTGTTATATACAAGCCCAGTGGTACATGTATATAGTTGAAGATAAATCATAATGACACAAATGAGATAAGCACAGTACTTTCAGCCCAAGCACGAAAAGTTTCAATAAATAAAACTATTGTCTGATACCAAGATTCGATTGTTCCATATATGGCTCTTGTCCTCAATCTGTAATCCTGTGTTTGAAACAAAGAAGTTTATTTATGGAACCAATGAAGGTACCAAACTTGATGGCAGCCCTGCACCAATTGTTTCTAGAGCGGCAGTAGAAAGACTTCAATTTTTGGAGTGAAATAAACCTGCTACATTTGCCAAAGTATTATCATGATTAGAAATCTTGTATTCTGTATCGGACTCGTCAAAGATTGAAAAAGAACATGAACCGTGCAGAGCACTGAGAATCCCTCGGCCTTGGCGGTATTAAAATAGAGCCCTTGTTGAAAACATGAGATATTGATCTGATCAAAACCCCTCGGCTTTCCCCAAGTGATTGAGACCCATGTGTAGTGTGAATTGGGGAAGAGATAATTATATGTGGGATGATCAAGATATACTGGTAGTTGGTTACGTTCAGGCATATAGGACAGAAATAGAAATTAATATATCAGTAAAGAGGCATAACTCGGTAAAATATGGGCCGAGGGGAGCCACTTTCGATAGGCGTCTTAGCGCTCTGTAAAATAAGAACCGAGATGAATAAGCTGTACTGAACACGGATCTGCAGATATAACTTGTACATTCAACTACAGATAACAAAATCAGAGATTATTACATCCGAAAGGGGCATAACTCCATAAGCCGAGGTGAGTAATCCTTTGTTGGCTTGTAGAATACAACAATATAAATAAGTTTCCAAAATATAGTAGCTATACTGAATACAGTTCTGCAGATATAGTTGGCTACATTCAGGCATATACATGTACATGTAGGACAGAAATAGAAATGAATATATCTGTAAAAGGAAATAACTCTGTAAAATATGGGCTGAGGGGAGCCACTTTCGATAGGCGTCTGACTTAGATATAAAATAAGTGTTGAAAATTTGGTGGTTGTTTCTCAAGTGGTTTTGCCTAAAATGCGGTAACGGATGGATGGACGTAAGGACAGACGAATGGACATACATGACGACGGGTAAAAAGCAGTTGATGGCAAACAAGCAATTGGTGAAAAATTGTTTAACCTACAAGTGAATAAAAAAAATATAGGTCAATCTTACTAATTTTCATATGGTTGCTGTACCACACATATTTGCCTATGTAATTGAAGTTTGGTACTCCTGTTTTTCCTTCAGACATGGTGGTAATGATGGACATGTAACATACGTACACACACATGATGACAATACTCCAATGCCAATTTTGGCAGAAGCCCAAATATGTGTTCAGTCTAACCTTGTCGATTAGCCAAGGCATAGTCATTCTTGAAAAAAATGACAAAAGGAACAACTTTGACCCTCGGTCTGTGACCCCAAAAGATAGGTTAATCTCACTTTGCGATATACTTCTGCTCTACGACCACATGCATGGAAATACCAGTTTGGTGCTCCCAAGCAGTGGTTTTTCAGATAATATAAATAGTGGCATATTGATATAATCTGACCTGGCGGCCCAAAAAACTGAGTCAATTGCACTGATTCTCGACATACTTCTGTTTTGTGACCACATGCATGTGTGATGTAAGCTTAGCGTACCTAGGCATATTAATTCTTGAGATATGATGATAATGAGATGAAAACCCGATTGATTTGACTTGGAATCGTAACTTTCACTACCCAGCATGCAGAGCAATCCCAAGTGCGATCCAGTGGCAAGGTACACACAGTTACCGAATTTGTCCTAATCCAGCCAGAATTTCAGAAGATATTGTATGAAAACAAAATTTTAACTTGGCCCGCAGGTGGCGACACCTATAGGCGGGTCAGCGTGAAAAACATTCCCAAGCGAGATCTTGAGGCGAGGTACCCACATACAAAATTTTAAAAGAAACCGTTCAGTTTTTCAGGAGTTATTGTCCGGAAATTAAGTTTGACAGATGCAAAATTTTAACTTGGCCCCCAGGTGGCTCCACCTATACACAAATGGGGTTAAAAACAATCTCAAGTGAGATCTTGAGGTGAGGTATACCCACATACCAAATCTGAGAAGAAACCGTTCATTTTTCTGCAAGTTATTGTCCGGAAATGAAACTTTAACTTTGGCCCCAAGGTGGCACCACCTATAGGCGAAGTGGAGTCAAAAACAGTCCCAAGCGAGATCTTGAGGTGAGGTACCCACATACCAAATTTGAGAAGAAACCATTCAGTTTTCCAAAAGTTTTTGTCCGGAAACGAAACTTTAACTTTGGTCCCCAGGTGGCGCTACCTATAGGCAAAGTGGCATCAAAAACAATCCCAAGCAAGATCTTTAGGTGAGGTACCCACATACCAAATTTGAAAAGAATCCATTGATTTTTTCTAAAGTTATTGTCTGGAAACAAAAATTTAACTTTGGCCCCCAAGTGGCGTCACCTGAAGGAAGATCGGTGCGAAAAACAATCCCAAGCAAGATCTTGAGGCGAGGTACCCATACACCAAATTTGAGAAGAATCAGTTCAGTTTTTCAAAAGTTATTGTCTGGAAACAGAATTTTAACTTTGCCCCCAGGTGGCGCCACCTACAGCCGGATCGGCATGAAAAACAATCCCAAGCGAGATCTTTAGGCGTGGTACCCACACACCAAATTTGAAAAGAATCTGTTCAATTTTTCTAAAGTTATTGTCCGGAAACAAAATTTTAACTTTGCTCCCAGGTGGCGCCACCTATAGGCGGATTGGTGCGAAAACAATCCCAAACGAGATCTTGAGGCAAGGTACCCACACACCAAATTTGAAAAGAATCCGTTCAGTTTTTCTTAAGTTATTGTCTGGAAACGAAGTCGCACGGACGCCTGGACGGACGGATGAACCCCAATACCTTCGGGCGTCGGGGGACAAACACAAAGACGGATGAACGTATGTACATACAAATGTTGGCTGTAGTCCATGACCTGATGTGTGTCTAGTTTATGTTCAGTAAGCTTAGGCATTATCATTCTGATATGGTAATAAGCATGAATGCTAGAGATGAATGGAAAATTTGACCCAGAAAAATTAGGTCAATCTCACCGATTTTGAAAGCCTTCTGCTTTAAGACCATATACATATGTAAAGTAAGTTTGATGCTCCTAGTTATAGTCAGTGTTGAGATATGTTGGTACCAAGATATCAAAGATGGACGACAATACCCTTCAGCCAAAATTGCTGAGGTGTAATAAAATAGAAAATGTCCAAGATGACATCGGATAAAGTGTCCAGCTGTCCATGACATAAGAAGCTGTTGCAATACGATGAAAATTCTGAGACAGCTACATGTAGCATATGATGGTGTGACACGTCACATCCAGAATTATCCAACATTGTCTTGGCATTGTAGGTGCTACCTTGTTTTACAGACACTGCAGGTGCTGCCTTGCTTTACAAAAATGCAGGCACTGCCTTGTTTTACAGATACTGCAGGCGCTGCCTTGTTTTATAGACACTGCAGGTGCTGCCTTGTTTTATAAACACTGCAGGTGCTGCCTTGTTTTACAGACCCGGCAGGTGCTGTCTTGTTTTACAGACACTGCAGGTGCTGCCTTGTTTTACAGACACTGCAGGTGCTGCATTGTTTTACAGACACTGCAAATGCTGTCTTGTTTTACAGACACTGCAGGTGATGCCTTCTTTTTTAGACATGACAGGTGATGCCTTGTTTTATAGATATGGCAGGTGCTGCCTTGGTTTGTAGACACTGCAGGTGCTGCCTTGTTTTATGAAAATGCAGGCAGTGCTTTGTTTTAAAGACACTGCAGGTGCTGCCTTGTTTTACAGACACTGCAGGTGCTGTCTTTGTTTTCTAGACCCTGCAGCTAGCGCTGCTGCCTTGTTTTACAGACACTACAGGTGCTGCCTTGGTTTTCTAGACACTGCAGCTGCTGCCTTGTTTTATAGGTGCTGCATTGTTTTACAGACACTGCAGGTGCTGCCCTGTTTTACAGACACTGCAAGTACTGCCTTGTTTTACAGACACCGCAGATGCTGCCTTGTTTTATAGACACTGCAGGTAGGTGCTGCTTTGTTTTACCGACACTGCAGGTGCTGCCTTGTTTTACAGACACTGCAGGTAGGTGATGCCTTGTTTTATAGACACTGTAGGTGCTGCCTTGTTTTACAGACACTGCAGGTGCTGCTTTGTTTTATCGACACTGCAGGTGCTGCCTTGTTTTAGAGAGACTGCAGGTAGGCGATGCCTTGTTTTACAGACACTGCAGGTGCTGCATTGTTTTACAGGCACTACAGGTGCTGCCTTGTTTTATAGACACGGCAGGTGCTGCCTTGTTTTATAGACATGGCAGGTGCTGCCTTGTTTTATAGCCACTGCAGGTGCTGCCTTGTTTCATAGACACTGCAGGCGCTGCTTTGTTTAAAAGACACTGCAGGTGCTGCCTTGTTTTCTAGACACTGCAGCTGCTACCTTGTTTTACAGACACTGCCGGTGCTGCCTTCTTTTCTAGACACTGCAGCTGCTGCCTTGTTTCATAGACACTGGAGGTGCTGCCTTGTTTTACAGACACTGCAAGTACTGCCTTGTTTTACAGACACCGCAGATGCTGCCTTGTTTTACCGACACTGCAGGTAGGTGCTGCTTTGTTTTACCGACACTGCAGGTGCTGCCTTGTTTTACAGACATTGCAGGTAGGTGATGCCTTGTTTTACAGACACTGTAGGTGCTGCATTGTTTTACAGACACTGCAGGTACTGCCTTGTTTTACAGACACTGCAGGTAGGTGATGTCTTGTTTTCTAGACACTGTAGGTGCTGCCTTGTTTTCTAGACACTGCAGCTGCTGCCTTGTTTTACAGACACTGCAGGTAGGTGATGCCTTGTTTTACAAACACTGTAGGTGCTGCCTTGTTTTACAGACACTGCAGGTGCTGCCTTGTTTTACAGACACTGCAGGTAGGTGATGTCTTGTATTCTAGACACTGTAGGTGCTGCCTTGTTTTCTAGACACTGCAGCTGCTGCCTTGTTTTACAGACACCACAGGTGCTGCCTTGTTTTCTAGACACTGCAGCTGCTGCCTTGTTTTATAGGTGCTGCATTGTTTTACAGACACTGCAGGTGCTGCCTTGTTTTACATAAACTGCAGGTGCTGCCTTGTTTTACAGACACTGCAGGTAGGTGATGCCTTGTTTTATAGGCACTGGAGGTGCTGCCTTGTTTTACAGACACTGCAGGTGCTGCTTTGTTTACCGACACTGCAGGTGCTGCTTTGTTTTACCGGCACTGCAGGTGCTGCCTTGTGCCTTCACAAATACTACAGGTGCTGCATCATTTTACAGACACAGTTAGTGCTGCCTTGTTTTACAGAGACTGCAGGTAGGTGATGCCTTGTTTTACAGACACTGCAGGTGCTGCATTGTTTTACAGACACTGTTATTGCTGCCTTGTTTTATAGACACGGCAGGTGCTGCCTTGTTTTATAGACACTGCAGGTGCTGCCTTGTTTTATAGACACTGCAGGCGCTGCTTTGTTTAAAAGACACTGCAGATGCTGCCTTGTTTTCTTGACACTGCAGCTGCTGCCTTGTTTTACAGACACTGCCGGTGCTGCCTTGTTGCAGCTGCTGCCTTTTTTCACAGACACTGGAGGTGTTGCCTTGTTTACAGACACTGCAAGTACTGCCTTGTTTTACTTTCACTGCAGATGCTGCCTTGTTTTACAGACACTGCAGGTAGGTGATGTCTTGTTTTCTAGGCACTGTAGGTGCGGTCTTGTTTTACAGACACTGCAGGTGCTGCCTTGGTTTACCTTACACTGCAGGTGCTGCCTTGTTTTACAGACACTGCAGGTATATGTACATGTAGGTGATGCCACTGCATGACACTGCAGGTAGGTGATGCCTTGTTTTACAGACACTGTTGGTGCTGCCTTGTTTTACAGGCACTGTGGGTAGGTAATGCCTTGTTTTACAGACACTGTAGGCGCTGCCTTGTTTTATAGACACGGCAGGTAGGTAATGCCTTGTTTTACAAACACTGCAGATGCTGCCTTGTTTTACAGACACTGCAGGTAGGTGATGCCTTGTTTTACAGACACTGTAGGTGCTGCCTTGTTTTACAGACACTGCAGGTGCTGCCTTGTTTTACAGACACTGCAGGTGCTGCCTTGTTTCATAGACAATGGGGGTGCTGCCTTGTTTTACAAGCACTGCCTTGTTTTACAGACACTGCAGATGCTGCCTTGTTTTACAGACACTGCAGGTAGGTGATGCCTTGTTATACAGACACTGCAGGTAGGTGCTGCCTTGTTTTACAGACACTGCAGGTGCTGCCTTGTTTTCTAGACACTGCAGCTGCTGCCTTGTTTCATAGACAATGGGGGTGCTGCCTTGTTTTACAGACACTGCAAGCACTGCCTTGTTTTACAGACACTGCAAATGCTGCCTTGTTTTACAGACACTGCAGGTAGGTGATGCCTTGTTTTACAGACACTGCAGGTAGGTGCTGCCTTGTTTTACAGACACTGCAGGTGCTGCCTTGTTTTACAGACACTGCAGGTGCTGCCTTATTTTACAGACACTGCAGGTGCTGCCTTGTTTTACAGACACTGCAGGTAGGTGATGTTTTGTTTTCTAGACACTGTAGGTGCTGCCTTGTTTTCTAGACACTGCAGCTGCTGCCTTGTTTTACGGACATTACAGGTGCTGCCTTGTTTTCTAAACACTGCAGCTGCTGCCTTGTTTTATAGGTGCTGCATTGTTTGTTTCCAATGGTCGTCTAACTGATGTGAAGCACCTTCTCAAGTTTGAAGACAATCGGACGAATTGTTCTCACGATACCGCGTTCACAAGATGCGGGATGGACGGAGTCCACGATGGTCAATGGCAGACATCCTGGATTACATACTACCTCAATGAAAATCAGCACCAATGACCGTCTAACTGATGTGAAGCACCTTCTCAAGTTTGAAGTCAATCGGACGAATTGTTCTCACGATACAGCATTCACAAGATGTGGGACGGACAGAATCCAAGATAGACAATGGCAGCCATCTTGGGAAGATGGTCAATGGCAGCCAACTTGGATTACGTACCTCAGTGAAAATCAATACCAATGGCCATCTAAACTGATCTGAAGCACCTTCTCGAGTTTGAAGTCGATTGATGGAGTTGTTCTCAAGATATCATGTTCACAAGATGCGGGACGGATGGAATCTATGATGGTCAATGGCAACCATCTTGGATTACATACTACCTCAATGAAAATCAATACCAATGGCCGTCTAACTGATGTGAAGCACTTTCTCGAGTTTGAAGTCGATTGGTCAAATTGTTCTCAAGATATCGTGTTCACAAGATGCGGTACGGACGGAATCCAATATGGTCAATGGCAGCCATCTTGGATTACGTACCTCAGTGAAAGTCAATACCAATGGCCGTCTAACTGATGTGAAGCACCTTCTCAAGTTTGAAGTCGATTGGTCGAATTGTTCTCGAGATATCGCGTTCACAAAATGCTAGACGGACGGACGGACGGTACGACGGAGGGATGAGAGCACGGATGGAAGGACGGACGGCTAGCATTTCCAAGTCCTCCCACCACTTCGTGGCGGAGGACAATTAAAATTCTGTCAGTGTATCAGTGGTCATACACATCCCCAAAATGCACAGATGAAGGTAGAATAAAATAATCTGATATTATTTATGTGCTCAAATGCTGGCATGCTCCAATGAAGACCAATTAAAGGTTCCAAATTAATAACATGTTGACTGTCCAGGTATTATTTTTGTTAATACCATGCATTCAAAATAAATATGTGCATATGTAGGTCATGTGGGCTGCCTATTACTCAAAGCTTCAAGCTTCCAGCACACAAACCTCATCATCATCGGCGTATTTCGCCAGACGTTGTTGTTGTTCTTCCATCACCTGCATCAGCTGGAAAGCAAAGAAACAATGAGGAAGAACAATAAAACAAAGAACTACCAGAAACAAGTCTATCTGCCCAGTCCTACATGGCTGCACTCCCCAGGCTATCAGACATGTCAGACTGCAAGTTGTACATGTATAACCTCAGACTACTGGTCACATCTCAATTATGGTACACAATATATCAGAAATATATTCACGTACAGTAATCAGGCAAGTGATTAATCATCACTTGTGTACAATCTGATCTTGTGTTTCCGTCTTTCATCACTAGCAGGTCTGTACTGATCATCTCTCTGACATATAGCAGGGAACATCCTGAACAATTGGCAGCATGAGGTCATTCACTTCCAGAATATAAATGAAACTATGCTCAGTTTACAGCGACGCTCTGGAGCACTGCAGAAACAACCTTCATACAACTCTTATGCTCAGGGCTTGATATCTGACAGGAGCGACTTTCATTGGCTCTGACTCACCTTGATTTGTTGGAGAATGAAAAAAATTGCTCTCCTCAAAGATAACAGTAATAAATGTATTCACTTCCTATTGTCTATCAAATCCCTCTGCCACAACTTTTCTACAAAGCTGTCATCTCGACCATTTTCAAATTTCAAATCTGTGGTTCAGAAAAATTAATGTACCTATAAAAGCTGTAAATAAAAAACATCTGAAAAGGATAATACGGTTCAACCAAACTTTGAACAAACTGACAAAGAATGAAGAAGAGAAATGAAGGATAACAGTTGAACAATTGTGTAATTGAACCTTTTACTCTGGATGGAGAAGAGTATGGAGTCGACCCAACTTAGTGGTCATATTGGGGGACTTCTTGTGGGCTTGTAAGGAACTCATCAGCTACAAATGATTTCATCTCATCAATTATTTACGGATGAAAAAAATCTTGTTTATGTCCAAGGATATACACATGTAATCTGTAAATTGACTAAAACCTGCAAAGGCGAACTAAATGAAGAAATATATTGCTTGGATGCATCCCCTCACTTTCACTCCAGGCTGCGGCATGAAAACATGACACATCTAATAGTTATCATTCCCCAGGCAATGCCAGGTACAATTTAAGTATCAAATTTCTTCGCCAAGTAGTCCGGAAGTTCCAGTCTGGATGGCAAAATATACTTGGGGTTCGCGTTGCACACTGGGAAGGAAACATGGCATATTTTGCTATTCTTGGATGACCTTTAAATGTACGAGGTCTCAATTTTTAGGTCACAGTCACCTTTGACCTTGATATTGGCATATGACACATGGCCTGCACCTAGCTAGTGTATCTGTAGCAGTCAATCGGAGAATCCTAGGCAATCTGCAGATGACCAACATTAACTTGGAATTTTCAGT